>VCHM03000511.1:0-12884 GCA_006182925.3 Reinhardtius hippoglossoides
TAAAGGGTTTTTTTAGTTTTTTCCTTACTCTTGTGAGGTTAAGGGCAGAGTTGTCACACCCTGTTAAAGCCCTATGAGACAAATGTGATTTGTGAATATGGCCCTATCAAATAAAATTTGATTGATTTGATCGATATAGTGATTTTTTTAGTCATTCCAACTGACTCGAGCATGTAGAAAAACAAATGATTGTTCCTCCAGAATTACCCGTTGATTCAATATTTCCATGACAGTCGGCACCCAGTCGGGGCATGAAAAATCTGGTGGTCTAGCTCAACCAGAAGTAAAACGCACGTCACCTCTTCCTAAAATCTGCTCAATAAAAGAGATGCCCGGGCCGGTGCAGTTCGGGCCCCTGAGCAGCTAGAGGTCTGAAATTTTGGATGAGCTCTCCCCTGCGGCCCTTGGTGGCTCAGCTCGGTTTTCAAAGTTCTGCCAGTTACAGGTCCAAAGATGATGCCAGAGGCCAGTTGATCCTGAAACCCACACAGGTGCAGTTCGGTCCCCGAACCACCCAGGGACCCCATATTTGCACCAGAGTTTAAGGTCGGCACCCAGGAGGTGCTTGAAAAATCTGGTGGCTCTAGCTCAACCAGAAGTACAAAACGTACCTCCTAAATTTCTCATAAGTGATGCCCGGGCCGTGTGCAAGCTTCTGGGCCCCTTAGCAGCTAGAGGTCTAAATTTTGTATGAGCTCTCCCCTGCGGCCCTTGGGGCTCAGCCCGGTTTTCAAAGTTCTGCCAGTTACAGGTCCAAAGATGATGCCAGAGGCCAGTTGATCCTGAAACCCACACAGGTGCAGTTCGGTCCCTGAACCACCCAGGGACCCCATATTTGCACCAGAGCTTAAGGTCGGCACCCAGGAGGTGCTTGAAAAATCTGGTGGCTCTAGCTAAACAGAAGTAAAAAAAACCTCTAACTTTGTCTCAGCTGCTGACGCACAGTGGCCTTACGAATGGACACTGAAAGGCCACTGTCGGGCCCTTAGCAGTCTAGAGGTCTGAAATTTTGGATGAGCTCTCCCCTGCGGCCCTTGGTGGCTCAGCCCGGTTTTCAAAGTTCTGCCAGTTACAGGTCCAAAGATGATGCCAGAGGCCAGTTGATCCTGAAACCCACACAGGTGCAGTTCGGTCCCCGAACCACCCAGGGACCCCATATTGCACCAGACTTAAGCCCGGCACCCAGGAGGTGCATGAAAAATCTGGTGGCTCTACCTCAACCAGAAGTAAAAAAACACCTCTAACTTTTGTCTCAGCTGCTGATTGCACAGTGGGCCTGTACTGAATGGACAATGAAAAGGACACTGCCTGGGCCCCTTACAGCTAGAGGTCTGAAATTTTGGATGAGCTCTCCCCTGCGGCCCTTGGTGGCTCAGCCCGGTTTTCAAAGTTCTGCCAGTTACAGGTCCAAAGATGATACCAGAGGCCAGTTGATCCTGAAACCCACACAGGTGCAGTTCGGTCCCCGAACCACCCAGGGACCCCATATTCGCAGCAGAGCTTAAGCCCGGCACCCAGGAGGTGCATGAAAAATCTGGTGGCTCTACCTCAACCAGAAGTACCATAAAGACCTCTAAATTTCATCTCAGCTGCTGACTGCACAGTGGGCCTGTACTGAATGGACACTGAAAAGGGCCACTGTCTGGGCCCCTTAGCAGCTAGAGGTCTGACATTTTGGATGAGCTCTCCCTGCGGCCCTTGGTGGCTCATCCCGGTTTTCAAAGTTCTGCCAGTTACAGGTCCAAAGATGATGCCAGAGGCCAGTTGATCCTGAAACCCACACAGGTGCAGTTCGGTCCCCGAACCACCCAGGGACCCCATATTTGCACCAGTGCTTAAGGTCGGCACCCAGGAGGTGCTTGAAAAATCTGGTGGCTCTAGCTCAACCAGAAGTATAAACGCACGTCACCTCTTCCTAAAATCTGCTCAATAAAAAGAGATGCCCGGGCCGGTGCAGTTCGGGCCCCTTAGCAGCGAGAGGTCTGAAATTTTGCATGAGCTCTCCCCTGCGGCCCTTGGTGGCTCAGCCCGGTTTTCAAAGATCTGCCAGTTACAGGTCCAAAGATGATGCCAGAGGCCAGTTGATCCTGAAACCCACACAGGTGCAGTTCGGTCCCCGAACCACCCAGGACCCCATATTCGCAGCAGAGCTTAAGCCCGCACCCAGGAGGTGCATGAAAAATCTGGTGGCTCTACCTCAACCAGAAGTACCATAAAGACCTCTAAATTTCATCTCAGCTGCTGACTGCACAGTGGCCTGTACTGAATGGACACTGAAAAGGGCCACTGTCTGGGCCCCTTAGCAGCTAAGGTCTGAATTTTGGATGAGCTCTCCCCTGCGGCCCTTGGTGGCTCAGCTCGGTTTTTCAAGTTCTGCCAGTTACAGGTCCAAAGATGATGCCAGAGGCCAGTTTGATCCTGAAACCCACACAGGTGCAGTTCGTCCCCGAACCACCCAGGGACCCCATATTTGCACCAGAGTTTAAGGTCGGCACCCAGGAGGTGCTTGAAAAATCTGGTGGCTCTAGCTCAACCAGAAGTACAAACGTACGTCACCTCTTCCTAAAATCTTCTCATAAAAAGAGATGCCCGGGCCGGTGCAGTTCGGGCCCCTTAGCAGCTAGAGGTCTTAAATTTTGTATGAGCTCTCCCCTGCGGCCCTTGGAGGCTCACCCGGTTTTCAAAGTTCTGCCAGTTACAGGTCCAAAGATGATGCCAGAGGCCAGTTTGATCCTGAAACCCACAGGGGAAACACTGAATATTGGAAACTTTTGAGGTTAATTTTGTTACTGTTGTTCTTTGGAGGCAGACAGTGATGAAGATGATATGATAAGGAATCTTTGCGGACAACCGTTCGTGCTTGTTATAATAAGTTTAGTACACAGAATTTACAGGTCAGGACGTGCAACCGGTCACCTGGAGATTTCTCAGCCAATTCAGAAGTCTCTTCTGCGCCCAGTGTCGACGAGCAGTCATATAGGAAGCTTGTTTTACGCCAATATGAGAGATAAAATGACATCATAACATAGGGGCTTCTAATTAAAAACATGCTTCGTAATGTAATGGAAACCCTCCATCTAATAGCAAAGAGCATTCTAAGAGAGAGAGAGTAACATTACATCTTGAATAATAGTTAGGGATCTGAGAATCCAGACTCGAGGGGTCCCCTACTTTAAAACCTGTCCCTTATGTTTTGACACCCCTGTCAAACTGAATCCATGGTAGATAAATACACCACATTACAAAGTAAGTTTTTACAAGAACCTTTAACCAAATGTTTATTCTTATCTCTCCAACACTAAAGTTTTGAAATCGTTTGCATCAACAGAATAAAACTAAAAACAGTTGCTCTACAGATTTTAATTCCTTCTTGAATATTCCTGCTGCAGGTAGAAACGAGGCGCTCTAGTGGCTGTTCTGGTAACTGCAGTTCCTCTGCTTCAACACAGTGGCCGTAAAGATTATGAATTAAGAAATGATCAAAGTGTTTTCACATGGTGTTTATTTGTGTTCTCAGAAATGTTCCAAGAGGTGTGATATGTGTCCTCTTCTCCTTTTACTCTCTCTTTCCTGTTTAGAACGTGTTTTACAAGCAAAACTGATTCTTATCGTTTTTTCATAATGTCAGATCCCACTAATCACATCCTGAATTTTTCCATGATCTGCAGCAGAAACGCTCAATGCCTAAATGTTCTCCCCTTCAGACCGGCCTCTTTGGAGGAGAAGTCTCTGTACGGTCATAGAGGAAACTCCACCTTCCTGATTGCGTTCCTCTCGGGCCGCCTCAGGCGAGCTCAGGTGGCGGTTCAAGCGGCACACGGCAGCTCGCAGCCAACTGAGGACAGAGTGGAGTTCTGAACCATGAAACCTTCTGCCACCAGAAACCTGCTGCTGGTGTCTCTTGTTTAGGGAACGTACCCAACTTCAAAAACTGAGGTTAAATGACTTCTCCTTGAAGCGTAAGACTTAAACACTATTAGACTGTGACTCTCTTCTTTCCAAAGACAGAAATATGCTTTCAGGAGGGATGTGGCTGTAAAAACACAAACATGATGCAACTTTGATCATTTCCAAATGATTTCACAGGTTTCCTAGAACCCTGAACATTGGTTGACATGTGTAATCTCGTCAGTTTCGATGTACATGTGAAACTTTTCCAAATCACAACATTCTACAAACAATTAGACCGGTGTTGTAATAAGTTTGTTGACCTTTCACATGATATTTTCAAACTCGAGTTTTAAAAACTTAAAATAAACCTTATTACTATATTGCACAGGCGACCAAAGTGCTTCCCAAACACAAACAGAAAACACACAGTGTAAATACAGATTTCAACACAGTGCGATGAGGAAATGAATCCACAAAACAAACGTCTTGTAGAGCAATATAAAGCAATAAAATCACATAATAAAAGAATACAAACACATAGACAAACAAAGGGGTGATGAAGAAAGAGTTCGTAATTTGGATGGCTAAACAAACAGTGTAGTTAAAGTTAACAAATGCATAAGAGAACTGTGCCTCGCGAATGAAAATGTGTGATCTGATTCTGCGATACTTATATAATAATAATATTTCATTAATAATAAAGAACTCATTTGTGAGAATTATACAAAAGACTCCTTTTGGTGACCTCATGTCCCCAAAACAAACGCGTCGTTGGTGTTGTGGTTGGCGTTGATTGAGGGGACGCCGGCGGGCCTAATTGGCGCAAATGACAATGGTGCGTTTAAACTGACAAAGACTTAAAACTTAAACCTGATCTTTATAGTTCACACTAATAAGCTCAAAACTGAAGACTAATGCTGCCTATTGAGGAAGAGAATAAGACTCTCATAAAGGGACTTATTTCTTTGGTAGAAGTCTCCTTATTGACATGTTACACCCATCTTTCTCTCCTGAACAATAAGTGAAGAAGCATCCCTCCTCGGCTAAACATCATCTCTCTCTGTCAGCTTCCTCTCCAGCGCTGGACGACCGCTCTCTCCACAGGAAGCGTGGTTGCTGGTTGCACGCCTAGGCTGGCTGCGCAGGGGGCCTCTAACGCCTGCACCAGCCCATGGCCCTCCTAACACAGCCAGGTCTGGCCCGATACCGCGTTCACATCATCCCCAACCACGCCTCCAACCCAGCCTTTGCCTGACAACCAGCAGATCCACGGCCCCCACCAGGGAAAGAACGGGCCCGGCGGGGGGGGCCCTGCCCGTGTTTCCCGGGCCTCTCGCCCTCCGTCGTTTTCTTCTTCTGATTTCTGCCGGTGCTTCAGGAACTCGTGGCTGTCCGCAGCATCAAGACCGGAGATCCAAGACCTGCACATGGTGGGGACCAACAGTCTGAGCCGTGGACTAGTACTGTGATCGCTGTGGTATCGAGAAGCCCGGCAGCAGAAGCTCCGCACTCTGAAGCTGAAACAGGAGAGGCAGAAAGCTCGGGTGAGGAGGGAACACCCCCCCTGAGCTTCCTCTCTATCGGCTGCAGGACAAGACTCAGGGACAACAGCTCCTGTGAACTCACGAGGACAACAACGCTTGTTTTGGAGCAAAATGCATTAAAGACTGAGTGTACTATAAAAAAAGAGAGTAGTATATACTTAAACCTGAATATTAGACACCATGGAAATAGCAGTGTAGGAAACGGACTTGTCTCTGAACTCATGTTATACATCAGCATTCACTGTGTTTGGAACAAACAGCATCTGGAACCTGTTTTTCCTAAGTTTCATAGCAGAGGACGTCTTCAGGCTTCTTGAATCAGGAGGCTGAAATAAAGTTTGGCAAGCGTCTCCACTTTATTCCATACAGTATAAAACAAGTTGATCTCAAAGCTTATTGGAATCGTGACATTAAAAAAACAGGTTTTATTTGCTTCAAAGAAAAACACACGTTTGTTTTAAGTATAAACACAAATACTAAACCTAACACAGAAGGAAGAAAACCATAGAAAATAGAGTTCTTTAATATACATCGTCGTGAATAAATAATTATTAGTTACATGGCAGAACTGATAAGATGCACATACCAGGTATTTTCAAGCAAGGTCCATTCATGTGTGCGTCTCCACTCAGGCCTTTAATCCACCCATTGTAATAGTATGAGGTCTAGATTTCATCAGTGTAGATCAGCAATACATAAATACATGGAGATCATGTTGATTTTAATATAATATAAATATCATATCTGACACAGAATTTGTCTTTTAAAGTGTCAACAACAACGATCATGATGAAACAAGTCACACGCCAAGAATCTTGGAGCCTTTGCGATGAGCTGATTTATAATTCAGAGCGTAGACTGTAATAAAGATGGACGACATGGCAGCTCCCAAAAGTGAAGCCAAAGCGTCTCAATTTCCCCCTGGTGGCTGCTGCAGAACTGCAGAATTGCTCAACTAAAAATCTTAAAAGATGTTTCTGTCATTTCAGGTCGTTCTTATCTCTCTGATGTTTGTTCAAGTGTTTCTGATCAGTTTGGTTTGAATCAGTTATTTGAGGATATAAAACAGGCTGAGACGTGATGATTGACAGCTGACACTGACTCCTGATTGGTCGAGCCTGTGTACGGGTTCGACCTGGATACCACGGCTCCATCCCCCGATCAGACTCGAACTCTAAATGACGTCATCATCGTGAGGTGGAAGTGTTTCGTATGTGAGATGTTTGGACTTGATTTCTGGATCGAGGGAGAAAGTGGAGACGCTTGCCAAACTTTATTTCCAGTCTCTGATTCAGACGCCTGACGACGTCCTGCTGCTCTGAACTTAGAAAACCACAGGTTCCAGCTGCTGTTTGTTCAAACCACAGTGAATGCTGCTGATAACATGAGTTCAGAGACAAGTCACGTTTCCTACACTGCTATTTCCATGGTGTCTAATATTCAGGTTAAGTATATACTACTCTCTTTTTTTATTACACTCAGTCTTTAATGCATTTTGCTCCAAACAAAGCGTTGTTGTCCTCTGAGTTCACAGGAGCTGTTGTCCTGAGTCTTTGTCCTGCAGCCGACTAGAGAGGAAGCTCAGGGGGTTGTTCCTCCTCACCCGAGCTTTCCTGCTCTCCTGTTTCAGCTTCAGAGTGCGGAGCTTCTGCTGCCGGTGCTTCTCTCGATACCACAGCTGCTCACAGTACTCGTCCACGCTCAGACTGTTGGTCCCCACCATGTGCAGGTCCTTGTAGCTCCGGTGCTGCGGCAGCCACGAGTTCCTGACGCCCGGCAGAAACGACGGCGGGCGAGAGCCCGGGAACACGGGCAGGGCCCCCCCCGCCGGGCCAGTCTTCCCGTGGTGGGGGCCGTGGCTCTGCTGGTGTCAGGCAGCTGGGTGGAGGCTGTGGTTGGGGATGATGTGAACGCGGTATCGGGCCAGGACCTGGCTGTAGGAGTGCTCATGGCTGGTGCAGGCGTAGAGGCCTGCGTCAGCCAGCTCTAGGCGTTGAACCAGCAACCCACGCTTCATGTGGAGAGAGCGGTCGTCATCGCTGAGAGGAAGCTGACAGAGAGAGAGGATGTTTAGACCAGAGGAGGGAGCTTCTTCACTTATCTGTTCATGGAGAGAAAGCTGGTGTCACATGTCAATAAGGAGACTTCTACCAAAGAAATAGTCCCTTTACTGAGAGTCTTATTCTCTTCCTCCCATTATGCAGCATTAGTCTTCAGTTTTGATATTATCGTGTTAAACTATAAAGATCAGGTTTAAGTTTAAGTCTTTTTCATGTTTTAAACGCACAATTTGTCATTTGCTGCCACTAGGGGGCGTCTCAATCAGAACAACACCAACAGACAGAGTTTGTTTTGGGGACATGAGGTCACCAACAGACTCTTTTAGTAATATCTCCAAATCCGAGTCTTTTATTATTATATAAATATTATTATTATATAAGTATCGCAGATCAGATCACACATTTCATTCAGAGAGGCACAGATTCTCTTTCATGCATTTGTTAACTTTAACTCACTGTTTGTTTAGCCATCCAAATTACTGCAACTCTTTCTTCATCACCATTTGTTTGTCTTAATGCTGTTTGTATTCTTTTTATTCTGTTGATTTTATTGTTTATATTGCTTCTAACAAGACGTTTGTTTTGTGGATTCATTTCCTCCATCGTCACTGTGTTGAAATCTGTATTTACACTGTGTGTTTTCTGTTTTTGTGTTTGGGAAGCACTTTGTGTCGCCTGTGCAATATTAATAATGTTTATTTTAAGTTTCTTAAAACTAGAGGTTTGAAAATATCATGTGAGAAGTCAACAACTTATACAACACCGGTCTAATTGTTTGTAGACATGTTGATTTGGAAAAGTTTCAAATGTAACATCGAACTGACGGATTACACATGTTAACAATGTTCAGGGTTCTAGAAACCTGTGAAATCATTTGGAAAATGATCAAAGTTGCATCATGTTTGTGTTTTTACAGCCACATCCCTCCTGAAAGCATCTTTCTGTCTTTGGAAAAGAAGAGAGTCACAGTCTAATAGTGTTTAAGTCTTTACGCTTCAAGGAGAAGTCATTTAACATCAGGTTGAAGTTGGGACGTTCCCTAAACAAGAGACACCAGCAGCAGGTTTCCTGGTGACAGAAGGTTTCCTGGTTCAGACTCACTCTGTCCTCAGTTGGCTGCGAGCTGCCCGTGTGCCGCTGCACCGTCCACCTGAGCTCGGCCTGAGGCGACCGAGGAACGCACTCCAGGAAGGTGGAGTTTCCTTCTATGCCGTACAGAGACTTCTCCTCCACAGAGGCAGAGTCTGACGGGGGAGAAACATTTAGTGCATTGAGAGTTTCTGCTGCAGATCATGGGAAACATTCAGGATGTGATTAGTGTGAATCTGAAAAACGATAAGAATCAGTTTTTCTTGTAAACACGTTCTAAACAGGAAGAGAGAGTAAAGAGAAGAAGACACATCAACACCTCTTGGGAACATTTCTGAGAACACAAATAAAACATGTGAAAAACTTGATCATTTCTTTAACTTCAATAATCTTTACTGCCACTGTGTTGAAGCAGAGGAAACTGCAGTTACACAGAACAGCCCCTAGAGGGCGCCTCGTTTCTACCTGCAGCAGAGAATATTCAAGAAGGAATTTAAAATCTGTAGCAACTGTATTTTAGTTTTATTCTGTTGTGCAACGATTCAAACTTTAGTTTTGGAGAGATAAGAATAAACATTTGGTAAATGTTCTTGTAAAATTAACTATTGTACTGTGGTGTATTTATCTAACATGGATCATTTTGACATGGGTGTAAAACATAAGGACAGGTTTAAAGCTAGGGACCCCTCGAGTCTGGATTCTCAGACTCCCTAACTATTATTCCAGATGTTAATTGTTATCTCTCTCTCTCTTAGAATGCTCTTTGACCTATTAGATGGATGGGTTTCCATCTACATGTACGAAGCATGTTTTTAATTAGAAGCCCCTATGTATGATGTCATTTTATCTCTCATATTGGGCGTAAACAAGCTTCCCTATATGAATGCTCGTCGGACACTGGCGCGAGAGACTTCTGAATTGGCTGAGAACATCTCCAGGTGACCGGTGCCCGTCCTGACCTGTAACTTCTGTGTAATAAACTTTATTATACAAGCAAGAACGGTGTCCGCAAAGATTCCTTCATCATCATCATCTTCATCACTTCTGCTCCAAAGATACAACAGTACAAAATTAACCTCAACAGTTTCAATATTCAGTGTTTCCCCTGTGTGGGTTTCACGATCAACTGGCCTCTGGCATCATCTTTGGACCTGTAACTGGAAGAACTTTGAAAACCGAGCTGAGCCACCAAGGGCCGCAGGGGAGAGCTCATCCAAAATTTCAGACCTCTCGCTGCTAAGGGGCCCGAACTGCACCGGCCCGGGCATCTCTTTTTATTGAGCAGATTTTAGGAAGAGGTGACGTGCGTTTATACTTCTGGTTGAGCTAGAGCCACCAGATTTTTCAAGCACCTCCTGGGTGCCGACCTTAAGCTCTGGTGCAAATATGGGGTCCCTGGGTGGTTCGGGGGCCGAACTGCACCTGTGTGGGTTTCAGGATCAACTGGCCTCTGGCATCATCTTTGGACCTGTAACTGGCAGAACTTTGAAAACCGGGATGAGCCACCAAGGGCCGCAGGGGAGAGCTCATCCAAAATTTCAGACCTCTAGCTGCTAAGGGGCCCAGACAGTGGCCCTTTTCAGTGTCCATTCAGTACAGGCCCACTGTGCAGTCAGCAGCTGAGACAAAAGTTAGAGGTGATTTTTTTACTTCTGGTTGAGTTAGAGCCACCAGATTTGTCATGCACCTCCTGGGTGCCAGGCTTAAACTCTGCTGCGAATATGGGGTCCCTGGGTGGTTCGGGGACCGAACTGCACCTGTGTGGGTTTCAGGATCAACTGGCCTCTGGCATCATCTTTGGACCTGTAACTGGCAGATCTTTGAAAACCGGGCTGAGCCACCAAGGGCCGCAAGGGAGAGCTCATGCAAAATTTCAGACCTCTCGCTGCTAAGGGGCCCGAACTGCACCGGCCCGGGAATCTCTTTTTATTGAGCAGATTTTAGGAAGAGGTGACGTGCGTTTGTACTTCTGGTTGAGCTAGAGCCACCAGATTTTTCAAGCATCTCCCGGGGGCCGACCTTAAGCTCTGGTGCAAATATGGGGTCCCTGGGTGGTTCGGGGAGTGAACTGCACCTGTGTGGGTTTCAGGATCAACTGGCCTCTGGCATCATCTTTGGACCTGTAACTGGCAGAACTTTGAAAACCGGGCTGAGCCACCAAGGGCCGCAGGGGAGAGGTCATCCAAAATGTCAGACCTCTAGCTGCTAAGGGGCCCAGACAGTGGCCCTTTTCAGTGTCCATTCAGTACATGCCCACTGTGCAGTCAGCAGCTGAGACAAAAGTTAGAGGTGTTTTTTTTACTTCTGGTTGAGCAAGAGCCACCAGATTGTCCATGCACCTCCTGGGTGCCGGGCTTAAGCTCTGCTGCGAATATGGGGTCCCTGGGTGGTTCGGGGACCGAACTGCACCTGTGTGGGTTTCAGGATCAACTGGCCTCTGGCATCATCTTTGGACCTGTAACTGGCAGAACTTTGAAAACCGGGCTGAGCCACCAAGGGCCGCAGGGGAGAGCTCATCCAAAATTTCAGACCTATCGCTGCTAAGGGGCCCGAACTGCACCGGCCCGGGCATCTCTTTTTATTTAGCAGATTTTAGGAAGAGGTGACATGCGTTTGTACTTCTGGTTGAGCTAGAGCTACCAGATTTTTCAAGCATCTCCTGGGGGCCGACCTTAAGCTCTGGTGCAAATATGGGGTCCCTGGGTGGTTCGGGGAGTAAACTGCACCTGTGTGGGTTTCAGGATCAACTGGCCTCTGGCATCATCTTTGGACCTGTAACTGGCAGAACTTTGAAAACCGGGCTGAGCCACCAAGGGCCGCAGGGAGAGGTCATCCAAAATGTCAGACCTCTAGCTGCTAAGGGGCCCAGACAGTGGCCCTTTTCAGTGTCCATTCAGTACATGCCCACTGTGCAGTCAGCAGCTGAGACAAAAGTTAGAGGTGTTTTTTTACTTCTGGTTGAGCAAGAGCCACCAGATTTTCCATGCACCTGCTGGGTGCCGGGCTTAAGCTCTGCTGCGAATATGGGGTCCCTGGGTGGTTCGGGGACCGAACTGCACCTGTGTGGGTTTCAGGATCAACTGGCCTCTGGCATCATCTTTGGACCTGTAACTGGCAGAACTTTGAAAACCGGGCTGAGCCACCAAGGGCCGCAGGGGAGAGCTCACCCAAAATTTCAGACCTCTCGCTGCTAAGGGGCCCGAACTGCACCGGCCCGGGCATCTCTTTTTATTGAGCAGATTTTAGGAAGAGGTGACGTGCGTTTGTACTTCTGGTTGAGCTAGAGCCACCAGATTTTTCAAGCACCTCCTGGGTGCCGACCTTAAGCTCTGGTGCAAATATGGGGTCCCTGGGGTGTTCGGGGAGTGAACTGCACCTGTGTGGGTTTCAGGATCAACTGGCCTCTGGCATCATCTTTGGACCTGTAACTGGCAGAACTTTGAAAACCGGGCTGAGCCACCAAGGGCCGCAGGGGAGAGCTCATCCAAAATTTCAGACCTCTAGCTGCTAAGGGGCCCAGACAGTGGCCCTTTTCAGTGTCCATTCAGTACAGGCCCACTGTGCAGTCAGCAGCTGAGATGAAATTTAGAGGTCTTTATGGTACTTCTGGTTGAGGTAGAGCCACCAGATTTTTCATGCACCTCCTGGGTGCCGGGCTTAAGCTCTGCTGCGAATATGGGGTCCCTGGGTGGTTCGGGGACCGAACTGCACCTGTGTGGGTTTCAGGATCAACTGGCCTCTGGTATCATCTTTGGACCTGTAACTGGCAGAACTTTGAAAACCGGGCTGAGCCACCAAGGGCCGCAGGGGAGAGCTCATCCAAAATTTCAGACCTCTAGCTGTTAAGGGGCCCAGGCAGTGGCCCTTTTCAGTGTCCATTCAGTACAGGCCCACTGTGCAATCAGCAGCTGAGACAAAAGTTAGAGGTGTTTTTTTACTTCTGGTTGAGCTAGAGCCACCAGATTTTTCATGCACCTCCTGGGTGCCGGGCTTAAGCTCTGCTGCGAATATGGGGTCCCTGGGTGGTTCGGGGACCGAACTGCACCTGTGTGGGTTTCAGGATCAACTGGCCTCTGGCATCATCTTTGGACCTGTAACTGGCAGAACTTTGAAAACCGGGCTGAGCCACCAAGGGCCGCAGAGGAGAGCTCATCCAAAATTTCAGACCTCTAACTGCTAAGGGGCCCAGACAGTGGCCCTTTTCAGTGTCCATTCAGTACAGGCCCACTGTGCATCAGCAGCTGAGACAAAATTTTGAGGTTTTATGTACTTCTGGTTGAGCTAGAGCCCAATTTCAGCA
>VCHM03000512.1:0-12848 GCA_006182925.3 Reinhardtius hippoglossoides
ATTATTAAAATAATACAATTATTTATTAAAAATAATACAATTATTAATTAAAAACAATAAAGTTATCAATTAAGAATAATTAAATTATTAATGAAAAACAATAAAATGATCAATTAAGAATAATGAAATCTGTAATTATAATTTATAAAAGACGGGGCACCACCCTGGTATCAGGGACCAACAGTCAATCTGTAAAGATCAGTCTCATAATCTGAAAGTTCAATTAGAAAATCTCAATATCTACTATTAATGATTATCTAATGAACAGTGAAGGTTTTAAGTTCAAGCACTGACTATCTGATGAAAACGTTGATGAATGGAATCACACGCCTGGCAGAGGATGGTGACCCTGAAAGGAGGATTATGACGCTTCCCAGCCAAACCCGCAAGGAAGCTGGGAAGCCGATACACCTACTGACGTCAAGAAAGTCGATCCTTGTGGGGACATGGAACATCAGAACCATGTTCCAGGCTGGAAAGGCTGCCACAATTGCCAAAGAAATGGCACGCTACAACCTATCAGTCCTGGGCCTGGCAGAAACCAGATGGACACAGTCGGGGGAGGTCAAGTTGGCCAGTGGGCAGTCCATCATCTACTCTGGACATGAAGAGGAGGGAGCAATCCATACAGAGGGAGTGGCCATCATGATGACGAAGGACACCAGGAAGGCTCTAACTGCATGGAAACCCATCAGCTCTCGCCTCATTACAGCCACCTTCAATACCAACAACAGGCGAGTGAAGGCCCACATAATCCAGGGTTATGCACCCACCAACGATGCAGACGATGAGGTCAAGGCCAGGTTCTATGACAGCTTGAACCACCTACTTGGTAGTATCAGAGCCAAAGACCTCATCATGCTGATTGGGGACTTCAACGCCAAAATTGGAGGCCAGAATGAGGGATATGAAGCAGTGATGGGAAAACATGGAGTGGGAACAATGAACGAAAATGGCGAGCTGCTAGCAGAGACCTGTGCCAGCAAAAACCTAGTGATTGGAGGAAGTGTATTCCCCCACAAAACAATCCATAAAACAACGTGGGTGTCACCAGACCATGTCACAGAAAATCTAATCGATCACATCTGTATCAGTAAAAAGTTTAGAAGGTCCATGGAAGATGTGAGAGTAAGGAGAGGAGCAGACGCAGCCTCAGACCATCACCTCCTGGTAGGGATATTCAGACTAAGGCTGAAGAGACACCAGCAAGCAAAAAACCATCGGGCAAAATACAACATAGAGCACCTCAACAACGCCCAAGTAGCTAAGAACTTCAAGGAGGTCCTCTCAAGGCGAAATGCACAGCTACAGCAGAGGAAAACGGAGGGATGGACCCTAAACGAAGAGTGGGAACATCTAAAAGCTGCTTGGACCTCAACCTGTGAGGAGGCCTTAGGAAGGAGGACCCATAAGCACAAAGAGTGGATGACACCAGAAACCCTCAAACTAATCGATCAGAGGAGAGAGCTCAAAGCGAAAGTTAACAGCTCAAGAACAAGATCTGGAAAGACATCTGCCCAAAAGGAGTACAACAGATGCCACAAAGATGTGCGAAATAACATCAGGAGAGACAAAAGATCTCAGGTGGAGAGGCTAGCAAAAGAAGCAGAGCTTGCAGCGACTCAAAGGAACATGAAAGAGCTGTATAACATAACAAGGAAACTGTCTGGGACAAATACACATAACAATAAACCAATACGAGACAAGACCGGCCAACTGATTTCTACTCCGGAGGCACAGCTCGAGAGATGGGTGGAACATTTTGAGGAGGTGCTGAACAGGCCAGCACCAGCAGAGCGACCAGATATCCCCAAGGCAGCAAAACCACTTAAAATCAAGTGTGTTAGACCAACAAAAACTGAAATCAAGACGGCCATCAAACAACTAAAATCTGGCAAGGCTGCTGGACCCGACAACATTCCACCTGAAGCCCTTAAAGCAGAGCCCAACCTAACAACGGACCTGCTCTACAGTTTCTTTGGAAGAATTTGGGAAGAGGAAGGGACACCAACCGAGTGGACAGAGGGTTACATTGTGAAACTGCCAAAGAAAGGGGACCGCAGTAACTGTAACAACTACCGCGGGATCACCTTACTTTCCGTACCCAGCAAAATATTCAACAGCGTCATTCTCAATCGTCTCCAGGATGCCGTGGACAAGAGGCTTCGGGACCAGCAAGCAGGATTCAGGAAAGATCGCTCATGTACAGACCACATAGCAACACTACGCATCATAATTGAACAGTCTATTGAATGGAACACCTCCCTCTACATCAATTTCATCGACTTTGAGAAAGCGTTCGACAGCTTGGACAGAACAGGACTATGGCACCTTATGGACTACTATAGAATTCCCACCAAGATCACAAACCTAATCAGGAACTCATACGAAGGAACATCATGCAAAGTCATCCATGCAGGCCAACTCTCCAGGAGCTTTGATGTTAGGACGGGCGTCAAACAGGGATGCCTTCTATCTCCATTGCTGTTCCTCCTGGCAATAGATTGGATTATGAGGGAAACAACTGAGGAGAGAAAGAACGGGATCCAGTGGACACTGTGGGAGCAGCTGGACGACCTCGATTTTGCGGATGACTTGGCTCTCCTCTCACATACACAAGCACAGATACAAGAAAAGACAGACAGACTCTCACAAACTGCGGCAAAACTTGGTCTAACACCCAATACAGCAAAGACGCACGTTATCAAGATCCACTCCAAATCCAGCAACCCCATCCTCATGAACAGCAATGCCCTCAAGGAAGTGGAGGCATTCACATACCTGGGCAGCGTTGTGGACACCACCGGAGGTATAGAGGCTGACATAAAAAGCCGGATCAACAAGGCAAGAGTGGTGTTTAATATGCTCAGGAAGATCTGGAGCTCAAAGAACATATCAATTAACACCAAGTTACGGATCTTTAACTCCAACGTGAAGCAGGTGTTGCTGTATGGATCCGAGACATGGAGAACCACCAAGCAATCAACACACAGGCTGCAAACATTCATCAACACCTGCCTCAGAAGGATAATGAACATCTGGTGGAAGGACAGAATAAGCAATGTGGACCTGTGGAAAAGAACAAGCCAGGATCCAATCGACATGCAAATTCTCAGGAGAAAGTGGAGTTGGATTGGACACACCCTCAGAAAACCGGCCACAAACATCACTCGGCAAGCCCTGAAATGGAACCCACAGGGAAGAAGAAAACCAGGTCGACCCAGGAACAGCTGGAGGAGAAGTGTCCAGGCAGAAATGGCTGGGAAAGGACTCAACTGGGGAGACGTTGAAAGAACTGCCAATAACCGAGCGAAATGGAGGACATTCATCAATGGCCTATGCACCCAAGAGGAGCAAAGGGCATAAGAAGAAGACTGACTATCATAATCCAGCCGTATAGACATACATATGCACAAATAATCACAAAAATACTGGTACTTTAAATATAATAGAATTTATTTAAGATAACATCAATGTTAATTAATGACTATCCTAACAAAAACTACTATATTAAAGATAAAACACAAACACCTATCACGAGTTATAACACACATGCAATACCTTTGTGTAGGTCTGTGTGTGTGTGTGTGTGTGTGTGTGTGTGTGTGTGTGTGTGTGTGTGTGTGTGTGTGTGTGTGGGTGTTGTGAGAGAGAGGAGGGGGAGTCAAGATGGCTGTCTAAAGTCGTGCACGTGGTGTCGCATTTCGACGCGCTGACACGGGAACAAAGCGGACACAGCGGTCCTAACAAATGTACACTCAAATAATAACACGCTAATGTTTAAACTAGTCTCTGCCCAGACATAAGCCTCTTACTTGTTGCTGGTCCACGGTTCCTTGATGCGCGATCGGCGCGTTCCGGGAAGACAAGCGAATGGTTTTCGTGGCCTCGAACAGCTGACTCGCGCGGTGGCAGCGGGGATTGAGCTGGGCCGGATATAGGAGAGAATTCGTCTCTTTCTCCTGGGCGAAGGTGTCTTGCCCTTTTTAGCGAATACTACGTGCTCTTCTGCAAGGATGAACAGCTGGGGAGCAGCTGTAGTTTCGGATCTGGAAAAGTCGGCCAGCGAGTGATAGAGCTTTTGTCTCTTCAAAATAAAATGGAGTCTTCAGAATAAAAACACGGTAACAAGAACTTCACGAAAAAGAAAGAAGATGAACTTAAGGCAAAAATCAAAATACAAACGCGCGGATGGGTTGCTTCCTTTTGGCGCCGAGATCGTCTGGAGTAACCTGGAGAGGTTGTGGTCGAATCTTCAGTACCGGGAAATGAGCAATGAATTAAAGGGATTTTCCGTATTTATTACCTGAGAGATGTCCGGCCTCCCCCCAGGGGAGGGCCGTGGGGTCTGTTGGCTCTCAGCCAATACAAGGCCCGAGTTTAAACTCGGGCGGCGGTTAGTCACCTTACGGTCCCCCCAAAAGCATTCTGGGGGTTGTGTCTCGTGGAAACTACAAAAAAAACTCTAGGCAGGCTCATGTAGGCCTCGCCATTGTTCTTTGTCTGAGCTTGATCCCAACACTGGACAGTTCTAAATTGTGATATATATGAACTGAAAGAACTTGTGCTAAATATAGATGCAACATAAAGTGTGTTTTAAGTTTTAAAGGTTAAACCCCCCCCCCCTCTCTCATTTGCCTCAGTGGTTGGTTCTAATTCAATAAAATTGTATTTGTACAGCTTCAAATCATAACATACATTATCTCAGGGCACATTACATATAGGTATATATTTATAGAGAAACCCAACAGTTCCCACAATGAGCAAGCACTTTGGCGACTGTGGAGAGAAAAAACTGACTTATTAACGGGAAGAAACCTCTAGCAGAACCAGACTCAATGTGGCGGCCATCTGCCTCGACCGGTTGGGGTGAGCAGAAAAAATGGGGAAGAGAGATGGGTGGAAAAGAGGGGAGAAAAGAGAGAGAGATAGGGGGGAGGGGGGAGAGAGAGGAGAGAGAGACCAGACAAACTTGTGCAACATCAGGTTGCTCTGACTAGTTATAATGAAAACAATAAGAGTGTGAGATGTTATTATTGATAGCAGCAACAACTATTGGCAACTTTTATGCCGTCAGACTATATATGATACCATAATATAGCATTACTGAATATAACTGCTCATCAAAACTAACTCTTGTTGGATGTGACACCTTATCTTACTTGAAAACAATCTGGGGTTATTTTAATGTTACTTCATGTGTTATCTTAGTTTGTGCAGTTAGCTTTAGCAGTTGCAACTGACTAATGTTGGTCTTCAAACCACCGTCTCAGAGAAATAAATATAATTTGAAGAATCAAATACATGCAGACTGTCGCATTAATTAATCATTTTCAAAGAACTGAGTTTTGCTTTAAATATAATTAGTAGTTAAAGATAAACGATATACTTACTTTTCAGTCCACAGGCAGGTGATGGACTCCCTACCGAAATCCATAGACAGGGAAACTGCATGATCTGAGACCAGGAGACTGGATTGTGGTGAAAGACGTAAGGAGGAAACGAGGAGAAGCACGTCGATGGAACGAGTGCAAACCAAGTGCCTCCCACCACACAGACGACAGTGAAGGTCGCAGAGAGGGCAACCTGGAGACATGCAAGCCATTGCAGGAGTATTTCCGGAGCCACGAGTGGATTCTACAGAACGGAGCATGCGTTGTGTCAGTGCGTGAGCCTTCAGCCTTCAATTGTTTGTGTTCGCAAGCAAGGAGAGGTGTGGAAATGATTAGGGCCACACGTCTCTAAATCTCAAGAAGAGGCAACACATTGAAGAGGGGCACTGCTGATACAATCGCGACGACGGGGGAAAACAACGACACCTGATGAACTGACAAAGCCTGGAGAATGCATGGGTTGAGGCCATGAAAACATCAGAACACCCAAGCTCACTTACAGATTCAACTCATTGTGTGCAATCAAGAGATGAGAGTTCCACAGTGTGAGTGTCTCCAGATTAAAGGTTTTGAAGGACTTGCCCCAGGGGGGGTGGAGCACTGTGAAGAACACACACAAACAGATGGGTTTGCTCTGGAGATGGAAGATTAACATCTTTAAAGGGGGCTGGGGCTTTCAACTCATTCTCCCACTGTCTAGGGCAGACATGGGCAAAGTCCGGCCCACCAAACTTGTCCAAATATTATTATTATTAAATTAAATAAATACGATTCCGATCGCGATCTACCAGTAAATTCTTGTACAGGGCGGGGGGGCGTGGCGGCGGTGGATACCAACATTATTCGGCCGGTAGATCTTGTTGAGCTGGTCATTTCAAGAGTAGCTCACAAGCCTAAGTGTGGGCACCCCTGCTCTACATGGTCGCGCGTTTAGATTTCTCCTCTGCTCTCTGTATCGCGCACGGCGGAGTTCCATCAGCGTGCGCGCACACACACGCTGACACGTGCGCGCGCACACACAGGTGAGCCACCGCCCCGCCCCCCCCAAAGCTGTAAACCTAGGGGAAACACTGAATTGCCTTGCAAATAAATGCTTTGCTACCTGTTAAAGGCCAAATCCTTTCAAGTAATGATTTTGACATGTCATTTATGTTAGTTCACACAAACATTCCATCCATCTGTTCCTGGCCCGGCCCCTCTGTCAAATTTTAGAACCCATTGTGGCCCGCGAGTCAAAAAGTTTGCCCGCCCCTGGTCTAGGGTCAAGAATGACTCTGCATCACAGAATGGCTTTGAGAAAAGATGCCAGCCAAAGGTGTTTGTCACATAATCAGGACGAATTGTGTCACATACACAGTGAACATTTTTGACAATATGATGCATATCATTTCAAATTTTTAAATGACCTATTGTCCAGAGGAAGAACAAGGACACTCAGATTCCAAGGGCGGAATTAATGGTCACACTTACGTTTGAATGATTAAAAAATATGTTATTGAAGTTTGTTGAAACCAATTTGGATTTTCATGTGTGTAACTAGAAGTTGTTGAACTGTTGTATTGTCTTTTGTGTTTAGGACTATGGTTATTTCCTTAATCAAGTCTATGATTGGACGATATGTTCAACTTCCTGACATTTATCTATTCTGGACTCTTCCCTTTCAGGATGATGAGATGTTATAACAATGTTTAAAGGATGTTGAGCCTTTTAGGCTCAAAGGGGGGATTGTATTGGCAGTTTTAACATTTGTGTTATAATATAGACGAAACAGACATCTATGTAGAAGAATGTATGAACAAATGTGTCTTATGGCTCACCAAAGAGCAAATGGTCACCACAGGGGTTTACTGTGTGTCTGGAGTAGAGGCGTGAGGGGATCTCTGCATAGTATACAGGACTGGGGTCTTTTGTGTTGTAAGCGAAGATAGGAGATTTCGGAGACAGATTGTCTCACACCAGAAGTCACACCCGAGGTCACAGCAGGGGTTTCGCACAGAGAGGGAGACAGGATGTCTGCTCACCGTGGTCAGACATCAAGAGGCTGAAGATACATTTTGCTTCTCCCAGGGAGGGGCTTATGATGTATAAGAATGTGACTCTGCTCTTGCTCTGTGCTCATTCTATACATGCTACACTAGGTGGCTGTGTGGGGTGAGTCCACCTGCAGGTGTTAGAATTGAACTTACCGAGAAACAATGTATGACCACGTATGACAATGCATGATAGTGTACGATTATGTGTAATTGTGTATTATTAAACAGAAATTGCCACCACAAGACAAAGTTGGGAAAAGTGCTGAAAAAACTAAATATGTGGAAATTAAGAAGGCTGTCCATTAGTGGTAAGGTTTTGGTTATTAAATCTGATTTATTGCCAACATTACTTCATGTGGCTTACGTTTTCCCCATGCCTGCTTTAGTTTGTTTAAAATTGCAAAAAGCTCTGTTCCATTTTATATGGGGAGGGTATGAATACATTAAAAGAGCGACAATGTATCAGCCGGTCGAAAGAGGTGGTAGGGACATGCCCAATTTAGGTTTGAAGTTCAAAGTTTTATTTTTTTCAAATATATGTAAAATAATGTTATACCCACCTGAACACAAATGCCAACCATTGATCAAATTCTGGCTTGCCATCCATCTGAGACCGCTAGTGGTGAAATGGGACAATAGATTTCCCAAAGCAGAGGTCATGCCCGATCATTATAAAAAAATTATAAGGTGGGCAAAGAAATACAAGGAGTGTTGGAATAGAGATTCAGTAGTCAATCACAAAAAGCTGTACACAATGTTGATTGCTAAGTTCGACCCTAAAGATGGTTTGCATGTTCCTAGTGACGTGTGGAGAGGAACCCAACGCAAGAGCCTAGAAAATAGATTAAGAGATTTTAATTGGTTGGTGCTTCATAGGAAATTAGGTGTGAGGAATACGCTATTTAATCACAATCTAACCTTAAATAAGATATGCCCAAGGGATGGATGCAACGGAGTAGAAACTGTGGAACATGCATTATTTGAATGTCTTTTTGCAAAACATTTGTGGAAGAAATTGGGCCAAAGATTTGGTTTTCTCAAAGATGTGACTTGGGCAAAAGTTCTATACATGGATTTTAAGTTAGAGGGGGAAAAAAAGGTGTGCAAAGCCTTAGAACTTGCATCAATTGTGAAGGCTAAATTATGGGAGGTAAGATGTAGCATAATAAATGGGACGGAAAAGTGGTCAATAGAAAACACTACACAAAGCATTGAAGACACAATGCGGAGAAAACTTAAATTGGAGGCGAATAAATGGGGCATCGACTCAATTAAAGATCGGTGGAAAATTATTTTTGAAAATCTGTAGACTAACCCATTCTTCCTCACATAGAAGACTGAATAGTCATGAAAGGGTTTTTCCTTTTCGTATTGACCTTCCTTTTATTTTATTATATTTTATTTCATCTTTTATTTTATGTTATTTTATTTTATCTTTTTCTGGTGATTTCTGGTGTTGTTAAGTTGTAAAGTGCTGTTGATGTTTGTACTATAAAGTATTGTACTGCTCATGAGTGAAATAAATTATATTTTTCCAAAAAAAAAAAAAAAAAAAAATCTGTTCTTATCAGTTTAATATCTGATATGTCCTCTATACGAGGACTACATATTAAGCAGATTTTTGGCATGAGGGGCAGAAATTTGGAGCTTGCTCCTTTCTCTCCACGCATCGACCTAGCATTGCAGTGCCGCTGGGAACGGTGCACTCTGTTCTTACCTTGTAGAAAACCAAACACTCAAACAATTGTCGCGTTTCAAAAGTGAATTCTACACTGGGTCAATGAAACTGAGGTAATGGCCTGCCAGAGTTTGAGAAGCGTGTGAAACCGCTCTGATGACTCACTGCTTTGTGACGTGACCATGCACGGCTCTGCACGGGGTCACAATGAGCTTGAACTGGATTCCAAATTGAGTTAGAAGCGTTTGTCAAGAATGGAAACTTGTTTCACTCAAGACCTTCTGGGAGACTTGTGAGAAACCAGAGTCAGCATTTTGGACCGAATGTAAGTGGTTCGGGGATGTATTGCTTAGACAGGCTTCAAAGCCAATCACAGTAGTCGGGGCAGGAGGTAATAAAGACGTGTATAATTTGGGTTGGCAGATGGGGGCGGGTTGGGAATGTTGCATATTGGGATCTGACATGCGGAAAGCAAAGAGAGGCCTACCGTGAAGGTGGTGACTGTGACGAGAGGCTCCTCTGCTGCTCTCGAACAGAGGTCCATGCTGACTCTGGTTTCTCTTCATAACGCACAAGTCTTTCGCCTTTTACTAAAGACTTCCGTGGAGAGGAACAAACATGAGTTGAATATTTTTGGCAGGCTTTGCTGTATGGCTGAGCCTTTTGAAATTGTGAAAAGTCAAAGAGCTGTCTAGGTCAGAAATCAAGCGTCCACAGAGGAGAGCTTGGGCGGAGGTGATAAGCAGCAGCCATTGTTATGCACACCTACGAACGGGGGTACCACAACAAGTGAGATTTGTGCCAAGAGCTTGGCGTGGACATCCAACACTTGGGGCTTATCGCTTCTCGGCCTTTTGGCTAAGATCAAGTGTAGTATCTGTTCTTATCAGTTTAATATCTGATATGTCCTCTATACGAGGACTACATATTAAGCAGATTTTTGGCATGAGGGGCAGAAATTTGGAGCTTGCTCCTTTCTCTCCACGCATCGACCTAGCATTGCAGTGCCGCTGGGAACGGTGCACTCTGTTCTTACCTTGTAGAAAACCAAACAATTGTCGAGTTTCAAAAGTGAATTCTACACTGGGTCAATGAAACTGAGGTAATGGCCTGGCAGAGTTTGAGAAGCGTGTGAAACCGCTCTGATGACTCACTGCTTTGTGACGTGACCATGCACGGCTCTGCACGGGGTCACAATGAGCTTGAACTGGATTCCAAATTGAGTTAGAAGCGTTTGTCAAGAATGGAAACTTGTTTTCACTCAAGACCTTCTGGGAGACTTGGTGAGAAACCAGAGTCAGCATTTTGGACCGAATGTAAGTGGTTCGGGGATGTATTGCTTAGACAGGCTTCAAAGCCAATCACAGTAGTCGGGGAGGAGGTAATAAAGACGTGTATAATTTGGGTTGGCAGATGGGGGCGGGTTGGGAATGTTGCATATTGGGATCTGACATGCGGAAAGCAAAGAGAGGCCTACCGTGAAGGTGGTGACTGTGACCGAGAGGCTCCTCTGCTGCTCTCGAACAGAGGTCCATGCTGACTCTGGTTTCTCTTCATAACGCACAAGTCTTTCGCCTTTTACTAAAGACTTCCGTGGAGAGGAACAAACATGAGTTGAATATATTTTTGGCAGGCTTTGCTGTATGGCTGAGCCTTTTGAAATTGTGAAAAGTCAAAGAGCTGTCTAGGTCAGAAACAAGCGTCCACAGAGGAGAGCTGGGCGGAGGTGATAAGCAGCAGCCATTGTTATGCACACCTACGAACGGGGTACCACAACAAGTGAGATTTGTGCCAAGAGCTTGGCGTGGACATCCAACACTTGGGGCTTATCGCTTCTCGGCCTTTTGGCTAAGATCAAGTGTAGTATCTGTTCTTATCAGTTTAATATCTGATATGTCCTCTATACGAGGACTACATATTAAGCAGATTTTTGGCATGAGGGGCAGAAATTTGGAGCTTGCTCCTTTCTCTCCACGCATCGACCTAGCATTGCAGTGCCGCTGGGAACGGTGCACTCTGTTCTTACCTTGTAGAAAACCAAACAATTGTGAGTTTCAAAAGTGAATTCTACACTGGGTCAATGAAACTGAGGTAATGGCCTGCCAGAGTTTGAGAAGCGTGTGAAACCGCTCTGATGACTCACTGCTTTGTGACGTGACCATGCACGGCTCTGCACGGGTCACAATGAGCTTGAACTGGATTCCAAATTGAGTTAGAAGCGTTTGTCAAGAATGGAAACTTGTTTTCACTCAAGACCTTCTGGGAGACTTGGTGAGAAACCAGAGTCAGCATTTTGGACCGAATGTAAGTGGTTGGGGATGTATTGCTTAGACAGGCTTCAAAGCCAATCACAGTAGTCGGGGCAGGAGGTAATAAAGACGTGTATAATTTGGGTTGGCAGATGGGGGCGGGTTGGGAATGTTGCATATTGGGATCTGACATGCGGAAAGCAAAGAGAGGCCTACCGTGAAGGTGGTGACTGTGACCGAGAGGCTCCTCTGCTGCTCTCGAACAGAGGTCCATGCTGACTCTGGTTTCTCTTCATAACGCACAAGTCTTTCGCCTTTTACTAAAGACTTCCGTGGAGAGGAACAAACATGAGTTGAATATATTTTTGGCAGGCTTTGCTGTATGGCTGAGCCTTTTGAAATTGTGAAAAGTCAAAGAGCTGTCTAGGTCAGAAATCAAGCGTCCACAGAGGAGAGCTTGGGCGGAGGTGATAAGCAGCAGCCATTGTTATGCACACCTACGAACGGGGTACCACAACAAGTGAGATTTGTGCCAAGAGCTTGGCGTGGACATCCACACTTGGGGCTTATCGCTTCTCGGCCTTTTGGCTAAGATCAAGTGTAGTATCTGTTCTTATCAGTTTAATATCTGATATGTCCTCTATACGAGGACTACATATTAAGCAGATTTTTGGCATGAGGGGCAGAGAAATTTGGAGCTTGCTCCTTTCTCTCCACGCATCGACCTAGCATTGCAGTGCCGCTGGGAACGGTGCACTCTGTTCTTACCTTGTAGAAAACCAAACAATTGTCGAGTTTCAAAAGTGAATTCTACACTGGGTCAATGAAACTGAGGTAATGGCCTGCCAGAGTTTGAGAAGCGTGTGAAACCGCTCTGATGACTCACTGCTTTGTGACGTGACCATGCACGGCTCTGCACGGGGTCACAATGAGCTTGAACTGGATTCCAAATTGAGTTAGAAGCGTTTGTCAAGAATGGAAACTTGTTTTCACTCAAGACCTTCTGGGAGACTTGGTGAGAAACCAGAGTCAGCATTTTGGACCGAAGTAAGTGGTTCGGGGATGTATTGCTTAGACAGGCTTCAAAGCCAATCACAGTAGTCGGGGCAGGAGGTAATAAAGACGTGTATAATTTGGGTTGGCAGATGGGGCGGGTTGGGAATGTTGCATATTGGGATCTGACATGCGGAAAGCAAAGAGAGGCCTACCGTGAAGGTGGTGACTGTGACCGAGAGGCTCCTCTGCTGCTCTCGAACAGAGGTCCATGCTGACTCTGGTTTCTCTTCATAACGCACAAGTCTTTCGCCTTTTACTAAAGACTTCCGTGGAGAGGAACAAACATGAGTTGAATATATTTTTGGCAGGCTTTGCTGTATGGCTGAGCCTTTTGAAATTGTGAAAAGTCAAAGAGCTGTCTAGGTCAGAAATCAAGCGTCCACAGAGGAGAGCTTGGGCGGAGGTGATAAGCAGCAGCCATTGTTATGCACACCTACGA
>VCHM03000513.1:0-12841 GCA_006182925.3 Reinhardtius hippoglossoides
CACATACAGTGTATTTAAGTTTGTCTTTATTATTGTCCCCCTTTGTCCCTCAGTATGTCTCCATGTGTGTAGAACCACATTCTGTGTATATGTTTGTTTATGATCTTAAAGTTCCTGGATTCACGTCACAAATTGATTTAGTTCCACACAAAGTTAAACACATTGAAATCACTTTGAGTTTAAAATCAGAGTTTTGTCTTTGACACAAAAGATCAAAACTCTGGATTTAAAAATGGGACGTTTTCATTTCTGCATCAGGTGCAGAGCGGTGGTGGCTTTTCTGCTTTTGACCCACAGGTGGCGCTGCAGTATAACAGCAGCACATCCCAGTCAAAGCCTTTATATTCAGTCTATGAGTCAAACACATGGATCATTTCCTCTGTGACAAACCAGATGTAACGAGAAGAAAAACATCTCCGAGAGAAAAGTTGTGTTTCTACTTGTCTCTGCTTTAATGCTCAATAAACATCCTTCCACCGACTTCACTGGAATCATGACTCTGGGTTTCTTTCCTCTTGCAAACAAACAGGTGGAAACATCTCGTCCTTGGTGCAGGTAGAAGAACAGAATCACCAGTTTGACATCATGGAAACAACCAGAAGAAAAGTGAATGAGACATTTACAGTATGAAGAAGAGTCGATGAAGAGCAGAGCATCTTTAAGTCTCTGAGGAAACTGTTTCATAAACATTTTACCATATTTAATAGAAAGTTTAACACCTCTCTCTCTATTAATATTCTGTGTTTGGGTTCAGCCCTGGGCTGATAGCCATGATCCGGACATTGTACAGTGACATTGAGAGTGTTTTAAAGATTAATGGTGGTTTAAGTTCTCCTTTTAAAGTCCAGAGGGGAATCAGACAGGGCTGCTCTCTATCTGGCATGCTATACTCGCTAGCCATAGAGCCGCTCCTGCACAGACTGAGGGTACAGCTGTCAGGTGTGAAGCTCCCAGGGTGTCCACAAGCTCTGAAAGTCTCTGCGTATGCTGACGATGTCATGGTCCTTGTTAAAAAACAAAATGACATCGATGTGCTGGCTGAAACTGTAGATCAGTTCGGCAAAATATCATCAGCAAAAATTAACTGGGGAAAAAGTGAAGCCTTAGCAGTGGGAACTGAGCTGAGCAGAGAGCTGGTGTTACCGGGGGGGTTGACCTGGAAGAAAGAAGGTCTTAGGTATCTGGGCATCTATCTTGGGGACGCAACTTTCATGGGAAAAAACTGGGACAATGTTTTAGAGAAGGTAGAAGGGCGTCTCAAAAATGGAAGTGGCTTCGCCCACACATGTCTTTTAAAGGCCGCATCCTCATCATTAATAACCTGGTTTCCTCCATGCTATGGCACCGACTGGCATGTGTGGACCCCCCAGCACGTCTGCTGGCCAGAATACAGGCTGTGATGGTGGACTTCTTCTGGGACCGTCTGCACTGGGTCCCACAGAGTGTCCTCTTTCTGCCTAAGGAGGAGGGGGGACATGGACTTGTCCACTTGGCGAGCAGGGGGGCCGCCTTCAGGCTCCGGTTCGTCCAAAGACTCCTGACTGGACCTGTGGACCTGGTCTGGAGACCCATAGCCCGAGCCATACTAGAGCGGTGTGGTGGGCTGGGCCTGGCTGAGTCGTTGTTCCTCATGGAATTAAATGGATGTAAGTTGGACAACCTTCCAGTGTTCTACAAAGGACTGCTCAAAGTGTGGGGAATGTTCCACAAAGAGAGACTGAAGACTGTGACTCTCTGTTCTGGCTCCTCAAAGAGCCAGTGGTCCACGGGACTCGGCTCCGGTGTGATGCAGAACCGGGCCTACCTCAGAAACTGTGCCAGGCCAAAGTCCTCACACTGGGCCATGTGGTGGAGGTGTGTGGCCCTCACCTGGACCACGCTGCAGGTCTGGCCTCACGTTTGGGGATCAGGTCAGTCAGGGTGGTGAGCCTCCTGCTGAGAGGCTGGAAACAGCAGCTGACACACCCTGAACTTCTGCTGATCACTGCTCACGGTGATGGACTCATCCAGCCTGACACCAGGGATCCTCTTCCTGAACTAAACATTGTTCCTGTCCTTAAATGTGAAGGCTTTTTGTTAAAGTTAAAAACTGCCTCTTGTAAAACACTGAGCACCATGACGGGTACAACTATGTATTATTTATTAGTTAAACATCTGAACCAGAGCAGACTGAAAGACCGGAGTGACTCTCCATGGAGGGCTCATCTGGCCCTGACAGAGGATCAGAGGCCTCAGTGGAGAGCTCTCTACAAACCACCGCTGACAAAGAGGGGGGGGGACTTGCAGTGGAGGGTTCTACACGGAGCGGTTGCTGTCAACGCGTTTGTGTCTGTTATCGATTCTGATGTTGCTGCTGCCTGTCCCTTCTGTCCACAGAGGGAGACAGTGTTTCATTGTTTCCTGGAGTGTGGTCGTCTCTCCTCACTGTTTCTGTTTCTGACTCACTGGTTTTCTTTGTTTGACGAAGTGTTTTCAAAGCAAATGTTCGTCCTGGGAACAAGTACAACAGGAAACATATGATCAAATGTCAACTATTCAACTTTGTGTTGGGTCAAGCAAAGATGGCGATCTCTCTCTGCAGGAGAAACAGACTCGGAGACTCACTCGATGTCGACGTGATGTGCATCTTCAGACGAATGCTAAAAACCAGAAGGAGGAGCCTGAGAACAGGGAAGTGTCAGACTCCATTTTCACCTGGACGAGCAGAAGGAAGGAAAGTGAGCAGGTGAGTGTGAACACAACTTTCTGAAAGTTTGACTGTCCCACTCTCAACCTGCTGTTAACATCCGTCTGCTGATCACAGACTCTGAGTTGGTCCGTTCACACCTGGTGACAGACGTGGTTTCATGTGATCGGATCCCCAGAGACAGATGTGAACAGCAGGTCTGGAACAAAGAGCTTCAAAGGACTAATTAACAGAGTTAACTCACAGCTTCACTTTTTATCTTCATCACATCTGTTCATCAAGTGTTTAATAACACAACGTGTTTTCACCATCATACGTTACAGTCACCTGAGTGTGTGTGTGTGTGTGTGTGTGTGTGTCTGTGTGTGTGTGTGTGTGTGTGTGTGTGTGTGTCCTTGCTTGGTATTTTTGTGTGTGTTTCTTGAACAGACTGGTTTGTCCTGTTTGGGTTAGGGTTAGGAAACAGGAAGTGCCGCAATTCGCTTACCGTGTCCGACTATCTGATTAAAACTGACATCTCATCTGTTCATCAAGTGTTTAATAACACAACGTGTTTTCACCATCATACGTTACAGCAGTGGTCACCAACCAGTGGAGAGTCTTCACTGTGGATCCCAGTAAAGCTCTGGACTCACTGGCTGAGGTGTGAGGGACATCGACCTGCAGAGCCAGGTACACACACACACACACACACACACACACACACACACACCACACACACCACACACACACACACACACACACACACACACACACACACACACACACACACACACACACACACACACACACCTTCATTTGGGCACAAAGCCATAGAACTGGGTGGAGATACAGAGTGCTGCTTCAAGCTGCTGACTGATCAAATATTTATTGATGAGGCAACTTGGGTAAATAAAGTTAATATTGCCAATCCCTATAAGTTACCTGAACTTAAGTCTATTTAGTATTCTATAGTCATATGCAGTATTTACCCAAACTTATTTACAATGTGTTGACAGAATGTTAGTGAATTAAGTAAGACTAACTTAAATTAACCTTCTTTATACAAATGTTACCACTTAAGTTAAATTGACTTAGTTGTCTTCCATTTAAGAAACGTATTACATTGTAGTTGTGATAACTTAAAACTTTATTATGGCTACTCGGTTCATTTGATGGAACTGATTGCCTTAAACCTGTTAAGCTCTATTAACTCAAAATAAAAACACCCACATGACTCAGCTTGAGCAATTTATTTTGTTGTTCACATCTCAATGCAACCAGCTGCTGAAATTCAAAGAGATATCTCTCAGATTTTTCACATATGCAATCTTAAAGGCTACAGCAGACTAAGCACATTCTTATGCCCATAACGATCAACTATATAACATAAAGCAGGGCATATTTTAAGTTAACAGTTTAAAGGTATAGTTCACCCAAAGTGTCAGTAGCTGACAAAAGAAAACATTTTTAACGTCAACATTTGGATTCCCTTGGATTCATGCCAATATTGTTTTACAATGAAGCAGTTGAATTAAATGTCGTATACATTAACATTTATATGCTGGAAATAACAATGAAAATGAGGCTCATATAAAAAGCCTATAAATACAAATTCAACATATTTCCATGTGGTAAAGAAGAGAAGTGAGAACACCACAGAAGCAATCCAAGAATAGGACCTATTTTAACACATAAATCAGAGGTGCCTTAGTTTACTGTATATACATGTCATTAGCTACCAGTATTTGGCATGCAAGCAAAAAACGATGCTGACATTCAACATTAAAAGCTACTGACAACCTACTCCAGCTCATTTCTCAAGGACTGTAACTTAGGTTTGAGCTGCTTTCTCCCATCATCAAGATTTAGCAGGACAACTGTCAGTGTTCCTCTGCCCCGAGATATGAGAAGAGCCTCGGTTTGGTTCAAAAAAAGGTATTTATTAGAAGCAATGAAAAGCTACTACATAGCTATGGGCGCTCCACACAACCCCAGCCCCTCTGATAGCGCCAACGGAATATCTAGAGTCGCCCCGAACGGACGGCGGGTGCAATATTTATAATAGTAGGTCAAACTTCATTGGTCAATAGCGAGGGGGAGTCACGTGGTTAGTAGCACAGGCATGGTCCCAGCCTCTTGGCACTGGAATCCACCAATGATGAGGAGCCGCTCCCAGGTTCGTCCCTCCTTTGACGTTGCTGGGAAAATCTTCACATTTCTAACAGTTCGGTTTGGTGTTTTAAAACAAGCCTTGAATCGGCTGGGAAAATCTTCACATTTCTGACAGTTTGGTTTGGTGTTTTAAAACAAGCCTGTCCTTCAGACCCTAGTGGCTGCTGCTTGAATTCTTTCTAAGAGTATGTCACAGCTTCTTAAACAGTGCCTTCATGTATATGTGATGTTTGAATAAAGCTAATGAAGTTTAGGCTGTAATATAGTAAGTTAGGTATGAGAACAAGTTAAAGTACAGTGTATTGTATGCCACAGATGTACAGTCTTCTCAAACAGGCATTATCAGACAGGTGCAAGACTGAACTGCGATGTGACGCACACACACACACTAACCAAGGCCACACATTCCCCATATTCAGCCCAACTGCCCCTGCCCCCACCCCTGTCTAACATACTGCATTTGTTTAGAGTTCAGTTTTATTGCCATCTTCACAGACACACACACATTAATTCCTTCTGCTAAGGTACAAACATGTTGTGCGTAAAATCGATCCATTTCGGGGCTATAGTGTCTAATTATATTATTAAAATCCTAACAATCCCTCCTTTCACACCATTTCATGGTGTGAACAACTTACTGGGGATCATCCACGAACTCCTCAACCTCCATCCCATCCAATGCAAACTCATCACTATCATCACCACTCAACAAAGGCAACTAATAGGGTGGGGGATGGGGCATGTTTTGCTTGGTCCGAGCCGTGGTGATGAGTCTGTTGAGTAAGGTCCTAAAGCAAGGGATGCAGCAGCAGCCACAGGTGACTAGGATAGCTGCAAAGATAGCTAGGGAGAGGAGGCAGGATGCAATCAGCCCTTTCCATTTGCCGAATGCAGTGTTCATCCAGCTATCTAGGCGGTTGTTAATTCCAGAAAATACAATTTAGTGTTAAATTCTCTTTCACACAACTTTCTCCAAACCATCTTTTTTCAAAATCTGCATCTTTCCTTTTGTGTTTGTGTGCAGTGCAGTGTAAATCTTCTGGAATTTATACTGGTGTCTGTTCTTAGTGTGACTGAATGTGTTGCTCCTAAAACTATAAGGAATTTAATCTCTTTCCCTAGCACTGTGAGTGAGTGTGTGGGCATATTAGCAGATACATCGCATTGATATTTAACATATGTTCCTATCAGTAGTTTGTCTTTCTTTTAAAAAAATCTTTTACTTCTGTGATAAGTGTTTGTGTTGGTGTGGTGCATTCACCCTCTTGATGTGTGAGGTGTTCCTCGCGGTCTCGTTCTCTGTTCTAAGTTGCTGGTTCCTCCCTCTCCTCCATCCCCGCCTCGGTTCAATCAGCCTGGTTGCTGTTTCTTCGGACAATTTCTGCCCAATGTCCCTTCTCTCCACAGTGAAAACAAATGTCCCAATCATCATTCCATTTGCCGTCTCCCCTTCTTCTTTTCGTCATGTCTAATTAACTTCTTCACATCAACGGCATGTGTTTTGATTGAGTTCTTCCCGAGTCCCACTTGATGCCTGTACTTTTTAACAGGCTGGCAACATCAGGTCACTTCAATCATCGCGATTTGGGCTGGATCCTGTCCCAGTCCATATTGCCCTTTGTCTGGGGTGAGAGAAGAGAGGAGTTGCAGGTCTGGAATGTTATTAGCTGGAAAAGGTTGTTGTGGAGCCTGGGCTCCTGCCTGTGGAACATCCGCTTCTGGTGGGGTTTGGTGTTGTCTGGTTGTCATCTTCTCGGCGGGGAAGAGTCGAGGTCGGAAACCTGCATTTTGAGACACTGAGACATTTGTGAGGAGTTATCTGTCCCTGCCAGTGTGTGTTTTCTGTCCCTTTTGATGCAATTTTTCTAACCAAATCTTCAATGGTATTTGAATCGTAATACTGTACCGCCTGGGAGCTGGGTGGGGATGGTAGTGGTGAGGTGGATTCAGGGGGAGAGTTCGTGGAGCTAGTAGTAGAGTTATCAGACGGGGAAGGGGAAGGCTGAGTTCTAGGGGAGGAGGAATGGACGTCTACCCTAACGATGCCCATGGGGTCAGCTTCTGTCATGTCTACTCCTAAAACAAAATAATAAGGACTTGTCAGTGCGGCTCTTTTAGTCAATTTGTTATAGTGGAGATGTTTAAGAGTCATTAAGAGAGTATTGTCGGGGGAGCCGGCAGATGTGATCCTCCGGGTGAGGGTGATGTTTCTTTGGAGCTGTCCTAAGGGGGTTTGTGCATTGTATCTGTGGCTGTAACCTCTGGGGCCTGTGTTCCACAAAACGTGTTATCAAAGGTTTATCATTTTGCATTCATCTCTAAACCATTGTTTTTTTATATGTGATATCAGGAACCATATGAACATGTGATATACAATGCAGAAATGTAATTTTTCATTTCTAAGCATGTGATTGCTTCTAATATCAATGTGTGTGTGTCAGTGACATTTGGTGTGTCACTTTCATGTATGTGTGGTGTGGGTGCGATACCATGTATTTCAGGCGTCGAATGAATCAGAGTTGCCAACGCTCTCTCCCGGCCCCCCCCTCTTTAAATCTGCCTGAGCAGCTGCACCTCGCTCCCTCGGACCCTCCCTCGCCCAATGTCCCCCCTTTCCACACCTGTAGCAGGTGTCTGCTGTTCTGTTCGTGGAGGAATACAGGGCGGAGGTGAACGGCTGGGGCTGAAGCCACTTCAGGTCTCTGAAGAGGGGCACAGTCGAGATCGCGGTCCACTCTGACACACTGAGGCACTGTAGGATATAAAGAAAACTTTTTCTGTGCAGATTTATCTGTTCGTTCACATTCATTGGCCATTTTATCACATTCCTTCCCTTTTTGCACACTGCTTTTGTAATGACAAAGAAACAGTTGCAGGCGTATGCTTCTTATGTAGGTGCAATGAAGAGATGTGTGTGTGTGTGTGTGTGTGTGCGTGTGTGCGTGTGTGCGTGTGTGCGTGCGTGCGTGCGAGCGAGTACGTGTGTGTGTATGTGTGTGGGTGATCCGGTTGTGGTGTATGGATACCTGTAGTTTTACTCCCTGTTGGAGGGAGGGTGGATGTTTGTTTTATGAGTAGTTGTCTAAAACTGTAGATACAGATCTGCTTCACTTTGCTTTAAGTGTAGTCTTCTGTTGACTTTTGTGATATTGTTGAATTTAACTTTTAAACAGTTTGTTATTGTTGTTATTATTTTTCTGCTTAGCCTAAACTATGTTTCCCTTAAATGTTTTTCTTTGGTTAATCACGCTGCACTCCAGCAAACCCGAAAACAGAATGTTGTTTTCACCTCGGTCTGTGTCTGTGTCTGTGTGTGTGTGTGTGTGTGTGTGTGTGTGTGTGTGTGTGTGTGTGTGTGTGTGTGTGTGTGTGTGTGTGTGTGTGTACTATGTGTTGTGAGAACTACGTGTGTGGACTGAGTGAATATTAAAATCCCAGGAGATAAGACACAGACACATGCTGAAGGCCTCTTTTCTTTGCCTGTCAGAAACATATGTGGATATTCTTTTATGCAGATTAACCATATATGTAACATACGCTCTAGCCAGCATCCGCCTGACTGCAGGGTCATATCCTCCCATGCTTCCTTCTAGACCCCTTTGATCATTGTCATCTCCATAATTCACCCTTCTGATCCTAGTTCCCAAACTTGTCATTTTCTTCTTTACACTTTGCTTTTCTTTCGTTCCTCTCCTCTTTCTTGTGGACATCTGTCGTTTTTCCACCTTCTTCTTTCTTTCTTTCCTCATCTTCCTTCTTTGTTTCCTCCGTATCTCTCTCCGACTTTCTTCAGTATTCTTTAACCTCCACCTTCTTCATCTCTTCTTTCTTTTCAATCCTTGTCTCTGATATGGTAGTTACCATCCTGACTGATCACTGGGAGCTGAGGATAGATTTTCTTAGACTTCGTCCCTTCCTCATAAGGTGGCGGTCTCTTTACTGGGTTCATATGTGAGTAAAATGGATTGGTGTCTGACAACAGTTTTTCTGTTTGTTTGTATTTTGTCCTTTTTCTTCTACGTCACGATCTCTCTTATCATTGCGGCTTTGATCATTTCTGTGCCTCATTGTCAAACAACTGGAGAATGCCAAGCTCTATTTGTCTCTTTTCTTTGCGTTTTTCCCCCTTTTTGCCCTTCTTTTGTTCTGCCTTGTATGTGGACACAAGTACCTGCATTATTATAATTACATCTGGGTTAAGAGTCCCCTCTACTGGCCATGGTTGGTCAATTTCAGGCCAGCGTTTATGCCATTTTTCCGATATCCTTGCAATGTTCGCGATGCCTTTAACTAAAGGATTATTCTTCTGTACTACATCAACAGGAGTAATTACCTTTGGACTTTTAGTGGCCTTTTTCCACATCGTAACGGCTTCCTTATGTTCTCTTATTGTAAATTTTTTTTAAAAAGTAATTGCTAAGATTTAAGCTACTTAAAGCTATTTAGATTACTTCTCCCCCTTAATTGATTTTTATTTTTATTTTTATTTATTTTTAATATAAAAACCAATTAACCAATCAGTGAACCAATTAACGAATTAACAAATTAACAAATTAACCAGTCAGTGAACCAACTGATCAACCAATCAGTGAACGAACCAATCAACAAATTAACAAATTAACCAATCAGTAAATTAATCAATCAACTAATCAATCAACAAATCAACCAACTCCTCAATCAATCAATCAATTCATCCATTCATTCATGTATTAAAACCACTAATTCACCACAGCCAACAAAAATGAAATTGATTTGCCAACTCCAAAGGAATCAAAAGCTCATTAATGTAATAGCATAATCCAAAGTCTGCTTATAATATTCGACAAAAAGATCACGCGCTCCCACAAGTGACTGACTGTCACCAAATGTGCTTCTTAGTCGCAGCAAGACAATCACCAAATTATCACCCAATATTCACCACAAATCCTCAAACAGTCACAATATTGAATCTCCAACACAGCTCAGATCAGAACAAACCACGCACAAACAACAAAACTCACATCTGCAACTGATGTGTATGTAAACAGATGAATGTGCTCTTATCAATATTTTGTGTATCAACAATAATGACTATAGATGAGAACACATACAAATATGTAAAATGCAGGTTTTTGCAAAAGAGTTTGTGGATAAATTGTATCGGCCTTGATAGACTGGAGACAGGAGCTGCACATGCAGACGACAGCACGCCTCAATCTGTGTGATGCACCGGCCAGTTGTCTTCTCATCTACCCTGCCTCAATTCCCACTCACCATAAATGAGAAAAGAAACAGGCAATGATTTAGTATACTATATTCTGTATATATTTATATATTTAGTGTATTATTAGGTCCTTTTATCAGCATCATAAGCGATTCAGTATGATTTGCCCACATTTGCACACGTTATCTACCAGTACTTAGGTCAATAGATGTTTTTCTCCTTTAAGTACCAGTTATAATTATATATCATGCATCATTAATATACAATTTAGTTTATTTCACTCTAATAATATCTTTAAAGTTCTCAATGGTTTATTATTTATTCACGGCTGTAGTAATAACTCGACAGTCCTTTCGTAAACCAATATATCTGTATGTCTCTCTGCTTGCACACAGCACATGTCACTTGACGTCGTACATGTGTTACTCCCAGTGAGGAAAAACAGATGTTATTCTTATTTATTACCAGCCCTTAGTGTAGATGTTCACACTCTTGATACCAGCATATTTGCATTCTCTAGTAAATGCAACCAATTTCTTCTCGTTATCCTCTTAAAACAAAATTCGAACTATCTCTCCATCTATCAAAATTATCATTATCCAGTATTTAAAGTCCAAAATATCAAATTAAACTCAATCTGTTCCCAAATTAAAACCCTACCTAAGCTTTGTAGCATTTAATGAAAACCAAATGAAACAAAAATATTTTTTAGAACTACAAACATATCCAATCTAGCTGAATCAAACAAACAATATTACTTCCTAATACTGTCTGCACAATTTCGCTTTCCCACAAACAAACAACCCAATTGTCTTTTTTAGCTTAAACTAAACCCCATTAAAGAATTGGTTTTAAAACTTTATAACTTTGTCCCTGCGTCTCCTAAGAGGCTGTTAATCACAGAGGTGGGGGCCTGAAAGTCTCTGCTCATGTCGCTTCACTCATGAAGATTTACACTCCCCCCTTGCTCCCCCCTTTCTGAATTCTTGCACAGGGAGCGAGCCTGTCACACACACACATCAGTACGGCACATGGGGAAGGTGGGGGCGAGTGGAGGGAGGGAAAGGGAGACTAACATAATTCATTACGTCCTCTGGAAGAGGCTCATTGTTTTATTTAATACAGAAAGCAAAATATCTTTCCTTATAAGTTATCAAGTTTATTCTATTCAATCATCATTACGTCCTCTGGAAGAGGCTCATTGTTTTATTTTTATTTTTTATTAACCTAACCCACATGTACCACCCCTGTTGAAACACAGTAGTGACCACGCTTCACACACACACACACACACACACACACACACAGGATACTGCTGGGAGATGTCTCCCTGTTCATGAACGCACACACATTTTCTCAAGGCACAATGAAAAACACTGCAAATTCAACTCAAAAACGCAAACAGCACTCTTCTTAAATTCCCAAAAACAAATCATTCATACCACACATTTATATAGCATGCTTTTCGCCACGCACTTTTCTCTCTTATTCTCTTAAATTTATGCTACCTATGAGACGTAGATATCCGATGAGAGGCTGCTTCAGACACTGTTCGTCAACAATGTTCAGAGTGGGAACTGTCAATCGAATTTATAATTCTACAATCTCCAGTTTATTAGACTGACCTATTTATAAGGTTTTGCGGCCCATTCTATCTGCTCCTCTTCCTGGGGGCTTTTTTATTTGTCTATCCAGATTCTGCTGCGTCTTTCCCTGATCAGCTCTTTAATCCTATTTCTCTTTCCTTATTCCCTTATCACTGTTTACATTTATTTATTCAAATTTCCTGGATCCAGGATTATCCCAATTTTTCTCTTTTTAACTCAATTCCTGACTATGTCAAAGCCAACTGTAACGCAGCGTTTAATCTACACATGTCTTACCGTTAAGAAGTTAAGGACCCAGTCTTCATTAATCTTGCACGATGTTATTTAGTTCACCTTATCGTTACAATGAAGCTATTCTACACCTACAATACATCTCTTGTATTGATCTATTTCCTTTCTTCACTTTTTAATCTTCTCTTATAATAATCCCCCTTTATTTGTGTTGTGCACAACGCAATAAAATCGAATTTAGCACGGAGCTTCACTTCAATCATCAACAGAACATGACATGTCCATAAAAAGAAAAGGTTCTTTACGGTGTGACCAGACATCAGACACACAACCAGCGTCCAAAGATTTGAGAAATTCTCACCGTGTGTGAAGATGCCACTGGCCCCAGCACGCGCTGTCTCGTGACGCCAATTTGTTGTATCTTTGGAGCAGAGGTGATGAAGCTGATGATGATGAAGGAATCTTCGCGGACACTGTTCTTACTTGTATAACAAAGTTTATTACACACAGAAGTTACAGGTCAGGACGGGCACCGGTCAGCCCGGAGATCTTCTCAGCCAATTCAGAAGTCTGTCTGGCCGGTCTCGGACAAGCGTTCATATAGAGAAATTGTTTACGCCCAAAAGAGAGATAAAATAACGTCACGGGGCTCTGAGTAGGAACATGCTTCGTACATAAAGATGGAAACCCACCCATCTAACAGGTCAAGGAAAGGGCATTCTCAGAGAGAGAGAGAGGTAACAATTAGCACCTGGAGATAAGAATTTAGGGAGTCTTAGAATCCAGACTCGAGGGGCCAAGCTGTCACTATGTTTTATGCTCATGTCTATGCAAAATCCGGAGACCAAGGTCTCTTAACTTAAATGTGTCCCAGCCATATATGTTATCTATATTAGCTGAATATACCACATTATCATTACAGCCTTGATGAGGCTGTTTCACGTCTGTTGTTGAAGTTTA
>VCHM03000514.1:0-12840 GCA_006182925.3 Reinhardtius hippoglossoides
CCTTGATGATTTCCCGAAGTTTATTTCAGTTTGCAAAGTGAAATCAAAACAATAAAATCTACAGTTTCCCTGACAAAAACATCCAACGTTTACTTGTTTGGCTTCATCTCCTGAGGCTTGAGTCCAACCCCTCCTTGTTGTTGACCAATAACCACTATGCCTTTATTGAGGCTGCTCCTCTCGGTTCTGCTGATTGGGAATGGATCCGCTATGTGCCGCCTGCAAGTCTCTGCACAACCACCTGAACTGGCCCAGGATGGCGACCTTGTCCTGGGAGGCATCTTTTCTTTTCGCACAGGGCAGGATTATGTAACTAACACATTTCAGAAAGTTCCAGATGTACGAAAGTGCAAAAAGTATGTAGTGTGTGCACTGGATATAGTATATTTCCAATGTGTCTGTGTATGTTTGCCACTGTATTTTAGACTAACACACTGATCAATTATTTCACGCCATTTCTTTCTCACTACCTCAGCTTCAATCTCAGAGAATTCAAATTTGCTCAAGCGATGATCTTTGCTATAAATGAGATCAACAGAAATCCTGATATGTTGCCGAACGTCATGCTCGGCTACAGGATCTATAGTGACTGTGGGACCATGGACATACTGAGAGCTGCACTGGCACTGGTGAGCGGAGTGAAGGAGGAAGTCAGGGACAACAACTGCACTAAAGTGGAGACGGTGCAGGCTATACTGGGACATTCAGGATCCAGACCAACTATTGCATTTCAAAAAGTGGTTGGAAGGTTTCATATTCCTGTGGTAAGTAAAATAAAACAGGTGCATTAAGTCATATGTTAGATTCTGTTAAATGGGCTGCTGTAAACTTACTTTGGTCTTTAAATGTATAACTATAAGATTAATTTGAATGGTGATTCTGCCAAATCATTAAATGTTAATGGGTCTCTTCCAGTCACATGTTTCTGTTTTTCACTACAGATCAGCCATTTTGCCACCTGCGCCTGTCTGAGCAACAGAAAACAGTATGCCACCTTCTTCCGAACGATTCCCAGTGACTACTACCAGAGCAGAGCCCTGGCAAAGCTGGTCAGGCTCTTCAGCTGGAACTGGATCGGGGCTATAGCTGTGGATAACAAATATGGCCACGATGGCATTAATGCATTTATCCAAAGTGCACAAGAATACGGTCTCTGCATTGAGTATTCTGAATCGTTTTCATCGTCAGGTCATCCTGAAAACCTGCAGAGAATAATAACAATCATTAAGCGCAAAGACTGGCACGGGATGTGCGAGGTTGGGCCCGCGGAGCCCGGCGAGCGCCCCTGCGGCCGCAGAGTACTTTTCTAGGAGGCACTGCGGAGCCCTTTTTCTCCCAGGCGCACTCTTTCTATTTTTACCGAATATCACGTTTGGAAAATGGAACGATTCATCCAAACCGGGGGGCGTCGCTCGGCCCGGATGTAAACACGGGATGTAAACACACTCGCTCCCCCCCTCCCCTGACGAAACCATTATTCGACTCTAGACGTATAAAGCACGAATAAACAAATAGAGGAGATATATTAAGCCCTTATGTTCAACTCTGTGATGGGCATAAATAAAGCAAAATATTAAGCTGTATATTATATATATTATAGTGTATATTTATAGTATTTATAGTAGTATAAATAAATAAAACTAATGCAACCTCATCCCTTTCACCTACATTTTACACCTGTATGATGACAAATAGCAACAACACATGGGGAAGATGTGAAATGAGCAGTCTGAGAAGTGTATAAAGTAATAAGTATTTTTATTTAGAAAACAACGACACGGAAGCTCAGTTGTCGTCGTCATTCTCGTCCTTCTTCTCCCTCTCCTTCTCCTTCTCCCTCTCCTTCTCCTTGCAGCCTAGGGTTAGGGTTGTTCCTCTCCTGCTTTTCCTCCTGAATAACGAGAGACAGTCAGTGGGAGAAACACACAGGATATGAAGAAAACACAGAAAGGCAAATACTCAAACACACCTCCTCCTTCTCCCTGGCCCGATGACGCGCCTGCCAGAGGTCCAGGCTAATGCCGTCCTGCATGGCGCAGTAGGACATCTTTCCTCTGCGCAGGTTCATCTGGCTGTGGCCATACTCTTTGAGGCCAGGATGCCCACAGCGCTGGCAGATCCGCACTTTGGACACCTTCCTTTGCTTCGCCTGTCCCTCCTCCTCCTCCCTCTCGTGTGCCTTTTTCAGGCGCCACATGGTGGTTCGCAGGATTTGCACGGCATCCGCACGCGTGTGCAGCCACTCCTGCGGAGTCTTCCCGCCGGGCCCTTCCGCGGATGAGCAAAAAAAGTCCCCGCCGTAGTAGGCGTGCCCCGTGTCCAGGCGGCGGAGACTGCCACAGATGTCGCAGAATCCCTGCGGCTGCAGCTCCTCGCTACCCCCGGCCTCGGACAGGATCTTTTGGTCCTTCTCTGACCTCTTCTGCCTCCGGTACAGAGTGCACCGAGTGGGAGCCTTGCGTTTTGTGCCCGTGGTCGAGGAACACGAGGGGTCAGAGGTGGAGGTGGAGGTGGAGGGGGAGGGGGAGTCCGACTTCTTCATGCTGCACAGGAAGGATGAAACAAAAGCAAAGTCAATAATCAGCGCGCCAACAGTACAGTGAGACAGACGGACAGAGAGAGAGAGAGAGACACTCACTTTGCAAGCACAAGTTGTCGACTGCAGTTGTTTGCCGTCGACCTGCTGTCCTTGTAGCAGCGGTGGCAGTGGGCAGGCAGCTTCCTCTGGCCAATCACAGTGATCTGATTGGCTGGCTCCTTTCACAAAGACGTCTGAAGGGTCTCTCCTTGTCTTTGAAAGTGGCTCGTTTCAGAAATGGCCCCCTGCAGTTCACACCTGGGGCCAGGTGTGTTGGACCTGAGGCTCGTGGTTGGCTGGCTGTGTGCGCGCGCATTTATGCGTGCGGGTGTGTCTGTCTGTCTGAGAGAGATACACAAAGACAGACATTTCCATTTCAATGGGTTGACCTTTCCAGAGTGACAAAGGATTAAATGTCCCCTAATCTCACGACCTGCCTGTCCTTTCTGTCGTGATCAACTGTGGTTATACACTAGCACGTACACTCTCTATCATTTCATTGATATTTCATACTCACAAACTGAACTGCGCTGGCTACCGCCGTCCCCGCTGGCTCGGTGTCTGACTGGAGGGGTCCTGGGCAGCTTCAGCCTGCAGACAGACAACAAGATGATCAACACGGTTAACGAATGATGTGGGTCAGAGGCAGGCGCCGTGCATCGCATCAGAGCACTGACCTTTTTTCTCTCCTTCTCTGCCGCCTCCTCTGCCCTTTTCTCCGCCAGCCAGTCGTCTACCGACCGGCCCTCCGCACAGGAGCAGAAGTGCAGGGCTCTGTAGCGACTGTGGCCGTATTCACGTATTCTTTGGCTGGCCACAGCGCTTACAAATGAAGTGTTCGCACCTCTTTCTTGTCTTGGTGGGAAGGCCCATCTCCTTGGCCCGCCGCTGCTCTTCCTCCCGGACCTTCCTCTGCCAGGCGGTCGATCTAGGCACGGCAGCGGGGGGGGCGGGGGCAGCAGAGGTGGAGAAGACGGCGTGGGCAGCAGAGGTGGAAGCGACGGCGTGGGCAGCAGAGGTGGAAGCGACGGCGTGGGCTGCAGATGTGGAGGCGCCGGCAGCAGAGGTGGAAGCGACGGCGTGGGCTGCAGATGTGGAGGCGCCGGCAGCAGACGTGGAGGTGACATTGTGGGCAGCAGAGGTGGAGGCGAAGGCTTGGCCAGCAGAGGTGGAGGCGACGGCGTGGCCAGCAGACGTGGAGGCGACGGCGTGGGCTGCAGAGGCGGAGAGGATCTGAAACAGCGGTGGTGCCAGGGGCCCTCTGCGCGTGACAGCCTGGCCAGAGGCGTCCTCTGGGAGGGAGAGTACGAGAGGCCGCTCAGGCCGCAGAGGCTCCTGCAGCAGAGCCCTGGCCGGAGGAAGCGGCCGTCTGCTGAGCGCTGGGCCCCGGCATCCCCTGGCACACTGTTTCTACTACTGTCTTTTTGCTCCTTTTGTGGTGCCTGATGGAAGGGAACATAATGATATTGATTATGAGCATCTTCCTTCCAGTATGCACATTCTACACATGCACGTAAAAAGGTGCTCACCACTGCAGAAGGGTCCGCTGGTTGACCTCCAGGAGTTGGACCGGGGCTGCTTGGGAGAGCTCTCGACTCCTGTAATAATTATCGCGAAGCAGCAGACGATATTGACAATGAATGTGCCTCTTGATATTTGAACACACTACTCATTAGCTACAGACAGACAGACAGACAGACAGACAGGCAGGCGGGCGGGCGGGCGGGCAGGTAGGCAGGCGGGCTGGCCTTACTCGGTGCAGGCCGTGAAGCTCTCTGCTGAGCTGGAGGAGGAGCAGCAGCCGATGGACCTGCTGCTCGCCCCTCTTTGTCCCGGCCCAGTATGTACACCTTTGCAGTGTGCATCAGCGACCCCACGTTCACCTCCTTTTTCCTTAGCCACCGGACATAGCTGCAGACAGGAAAAGGAACAAAGTCTCATGTCAACACGTGTCAGCTCCAATCCTCAACTGAACCTGCAGCCGCAATACTTACGTTTGACACTCTGTGCTGGTGGCCTCGTACATGGCTTGGAGCGACAGGTGGGCGTGCGCTCCGAACCCCAACAGCGCCTGGTCCATGCCCCTCACCGACGCCGAGCCCTCGCGCATCTGACGCCACTGTATACACTGTCCCATCTCTGGGAACAGTTTGGCATAGGAGGCCAGGGCATCTTTATGGACGCCGAGAGGCGACTGGGAGGTGTCCCCGGCTTCCCTCTCCTGTATTGAACCGTGACACATGGCAGAAAAAAGAACATTAAACAGGCACATTGATCGGCCGCTACTCACATCTCGCTTGGTTTTGGTCGCTGTATTCTCCCGTTTGGTGTGTACCTTACGATAGTCACCGGCAGAATGAACAAGGGTCCCGCCTGCGATGAGGCATGTCCCTGACAATGGAGTGGATCCCTGGCAGCTCCTCCTGGAAGCCCTCATCGTCCTCGTCCTCGTCCCACTCCTCTTCCATCCCGTCTGCTGCGTCGGGATCACGGGCCATTTCGTCTTGGAGTGAGCCGGCGCCTGTCTGGGAGTACAGGTACTCCACCCCGATGAGCTCCCCTGAGTTAAAGAGAAAAAAAGAGAAATGTGGTTTCTGGACCGCAAAAGACTCAGCGCATTACACCTATGTTATATACACATGTGTATACCTGTGTACTCCCCGGGCTCCGTGAAATTCTCCACCAGAGTCTTCCCCATGAACTTCTGGCTGAGCCTGCGGACGCCGCTCAGCAGCTGGGCGCTGTAGCAGCGTGCGGTGGAGCGCCGCGGCTCACCCGCCACTGCAGCTCGGGCGCGGTCCTCATTCCACCTCACCAGGCCCTCCAGCAGGTACACCTGGAAGTGGAGGGCGTTGGCAGACGTGCCTGTGAGGGGAGGGGGAGACAGAAGTCAGTCAGTCAGTCAGTCAGTTACGCTGGCTCATTCTGACACACACACACACACACTCACCCGGAATGAACCGGCACAGGTGGAGGTGGAACGACTCCAGGGAAGTGGACCCTCGGGCGCAGCGGTAGACGGGGAGCACCACGCCGCCCCTGGTCAACTCCCCCTTCTTAGCATACAGCTCCACTCCTGGCGGGTCCTGGATGCAGTGAAGATGGCGACGCTGGGTGCTCCAAATGTCCTCCATCTTGGCCCGGTCGATGAGAGGGACACCCATGTTGTCGGTGGCCTCCCACATGGTGTCCAGCAGCTCCTGAATCAGACGCTCCGTCTCCTCCGCGCCCCTGGTGCGGCGGCGGCAGTGACGGGCCAGCTCTCTGGACGTGGGATCCAGGCGGGACTGCTTGGCCTCTACCAGGCGGGTCACGTCGCTGCTGTCCCACTCAAAAATGGCAAACGACAGCCTTGACATAAACACACCGTACAGCGGGTGGCTGTCGGTGGTGACCCCCCTGGCAAAGCGACGCATCAGGTGCCACACGTCCAACCTGACCACCAGCTGCTCCCACTCGCTGAACATTTCTGCCGTCTAACAAAAATACATGGATAAATCAAGTGGCCTGCTGTTGTTGTTGTTGTTGTTGCTGTGGCTGTGGCTGTATTCTTTACCTTGCAGCGTCCGACTGTGGAACAGCAGTCCCGGTCCACGTACAGGACCCGAGGAGGGGCCTTTCCTGCTGAGTGGTAACGCTGCACCAGCCCCGCCGCCATGGGCAACAGCCCATCCCCCTCGGACTCTGTGAGAACGGACATCAATACCTGCCCGTGCTCGTTGCCCACGTTGGACACCCAGGCGGCCGTGCCGGCAGCGTCACCCGCTAGCTTCTTTGTCATCTGAAAAGGAGAACCAGAGCACGTCACGTCACGTCACGTGTTTCCCACTTATAATACCATGTATTCTTTGTGTGTGTATTTTCATTCACAAGCTTGCCTTCTTGGTGGAGTCCATTTTTAAGATGTCCCCAAAGACGGACGTGACCCTGGCTTTTGTCTCCTCCAGACGGCCCAGGGCCTCCCTGGTGTACACAGAAATAAGCCAGGGCACGTTGGGGATTGGCATCATGGGTGGCACCGTCACCAGCCGCGGAGCCACGCCAGGCACGTGGAGCTGCTCAAGCACCGACAGGTAGCGCAGGGTCCGTACCAGCCAGTCCTTGGTGTGCTGCTCCACCAGAGCGGCACGGAGGCGAGACGCACTGTTGCCCAAAGTGCGCGCCTTCATCATCCCGATGACCCTCTTATCGCAACACAACCTGCAAAGGCACGAGGGGACTACTGTCAGCTGAGAAACACACACACACACACACACACACACAGGCTTTAACATTGCAGCTTACTTGTATGTCAGGACCGCTGGGAATTGAGCCTGGTGAGCCAGGTCCAGCTGACTCACAATGTCCTGGGCCCACGCAGCGTATTTCCTCTTGCAGGAACCGCCGCATTCCAGGTACTCCGTGCCCATGAAGTACCAGCCGTCGATGTCAAGCACACGGCGGACGGTCCTGTACAAGCCTGCACCGGTCAGTTGATGCCCGCAGTTGGGGCACGCGAGCTTGTAGGCCCACATCCTGTAGGGCGCCCACAGGAAGAAACGGCAGTGGAAGAAGCCCTGGGCAGAGGGGATCTGCGTGTAGAGCAGCCGGGCTCCCGGAGCGGCCCACCAGAGGCGCAGCTTGCTGGTGAGGACGGGCTGCTTGCCCGTGCCGCTGGTGAAAAGAGCCCGGCCCAACCAGTTCTGCTGTACCTCCGGCAGTTTCTGCCTCCAGCCCTTGGGCAGAAGCTGCACAGACAATCGCATCACATATCCAGATTAAACTCAAGCAGCAGACGATATTGACAAACACACACACAAGTCTGCACACGTGTCCACACTTTTACCTGTGCGCCGGAGACCAGCAGTGAGGGATGAAGCTCATCCGGTGCCTCGCCCACAGGGTGGTGGACCGCAGGCACCCGGGGTATAGCCCGGGTGGGTGCAGCCCGGGAGGGTCCAGCCTGGGAAACTGTAAAATACACACTCAAGTTGTCACACTGATATATATATGTATATGTATATATATATACATATATATATCGTAACAGTGATGTTTAAAGTCAAATACACTCACGCAGAGTGTCAACCTCCATGGCAGCGGCGAGGACGACGTCGTCAGGCAACTCTGACGTAGGGGCCACTGATGCCGCACCTGCGTTTGTGCAGAGGAGGAGAAATGAATGTGCCTCTTGATATTTGAAGACACTACTCATTAGCTACAGGCAGACAGGCAGGCAGACAGACAGGCAGGCGGACAGGCTGTCAGGCAGGCAGGCCGGCAGGTGGGCTGTCAGGCGGGCAGGCAGGCAGGCGGGCTGGCCTTACTCGGTGCAGGCCGTTAAGCTCTCTGCTGAGCCGGAGGAGCAGCTGGAGGAGGAGCAGCAGCCGATGGACCTGCTGCTCGCCCCTCTTTGTCCCGGCCCAGTATGTACACCTTTGCAGTGTGCATCAGCGACCCCACGTTCACCTCCTTTTTCCTTAGCCACCGGACATAGCTGCAGACAGGAAAAGGAACAAAGTCTCATGTCAACACGTGTCAGCTCCAATCCTCAACTGAACCTGCAGCCGCAATACTTACGTTTGACACTCTGTGCTGGTGGCCTCGTACATGGCTCGGAGCGACAGGTGGGCGTGCGCTCCGAAGCCCAACAGCGCCTGGTCCATGCCCCTCACCGACGCCGAGCCCTCGCACATCTGACGCCACTGTATACACTGTCCCATCTCTGGGAACAGTTTGGCATAGGAGGCCAGGGCATCTTTATGGACGCCGAGAGGCGACTGGGAGGTGTCCCCGGCTTCCCTCTCCTGCATGTGGGACACCAGGATCCCACAGGCGTAGCCCACATCGTGGCTGAGGAGCCACTTGAATGTTTGACCCCGGTACTGGCCAAACTGGAGCTGGCTCTCACTGAGCACCAGCTGCCAGCACTCGGGGTCTCCTCCGGCCTGGAGGATGCGGGCCTTGGCCTCCTCCCTCACCACCTCTGCTCTCTTGACAGAACATGCCACAGTGGCCCTGCGGTTGGCTGTGGAGACCGCCAGCGCAGAAGCTGAGGCCTTGAGGGTGAGCGTGTTGCTCAAAGGCATGAGTTTAAAAATGGGACTGTAATCCATTCTGAAAAGACATTAAGCAGACAACCAGCAACGTTAGACGTGTCCCACAGTTGTAGACAGTAGCAGAAAACACACAAAACAGTCCACAATAACATGACACACGCGTATGGAGACATTGACAATAGACATATTTACAGTCAAAGTTCATTGCAAGATCAATGGCTGGAAGCTATAACTTGGCTATACAAGCTACGTTATAGCCTGCAAAATGACTGTACAGTACATGCAAGTGTATTTTCACATACACCATAAAACACATAAAACACATACACCATAAAACACATACACCACTTGCATGTACTGTACAGTCATTTTGCAGGCTCTAACGTAGCTTGTACAGTTATCAGGATTTTGTACATGACGCCGGGTTAAACGGCACACTGTACACGGATAATATCCCCGGTCAAACCGGCACTTCCCCGGGTAACGCGCGCCTTGGCTCGGCCAACAGATTAACACAATATAGGGACATTATTAACCGTGAAAAACAACATTTCTCCGCCGGAAAAGTACATTGCGAAGGAGCCGATGTCAGCGTTCTGTAGTTACAATCTTCACCCGTGAAACACGGCCTTTTACACGGCAGAAAAGTACATCCACGACGATGTCACCGTTCAGAAGTAAAATTATTCCCCGGGTAACGCGTGCCTTGGCCCGGCCAAACGATTAACACAATATAGGGACATTATTAACCGTGAAAAACAACATTTCTCCGCCGGAAAAGTACATTGCGAAGGAGCCGATGTCAGCGTTCTGTAGTTACAATCTTCACCCGTGAAACGCAGCCTTTCCCCGGGGGGAAAACGCCGGAATAAGGCGCTGACATTACAATGACCTTACTGTACATGCATCATTGAACCGTGACACACGGCAGAAACAATCAAACGGCAGAAAAAATAACATTAAACATTGGCACATTGATCGGCCGCTATTCACATCTCGCTTGGTTTTGGTCGCTGTATTCTCCCGTTTGGTGTGTACCTTACGATAGTCACCGGCAGAATGAACAAGGGTCCCGCCCCGCACACGGGAGCTCGGCGGCCAGCCAATCAGACAGCAGTCGTTCTGAAATCCCGGCCAATCGAACGTTGCGAGAATTTGGCCATCTCCGAAAATTAAGGACAGAAGAGGTGGGGCTTCGACGGAATCTAAGGACATGAAGCAGAGTACATCGGGACCCGCTGGGCGCAACACCTCCAGAGTTATTGTAGTGTTCATGTCTCACAGAGAAATTAAGCTGTTGGCAGCAGAGTTGTACAAGCAGAACATCACAGGGCTGCAGTTTGTCGGCAGTGACGCCTGGATCACAGATCACTCTCTGACAGACAGTGAGGGGCACAGCATCCTGGAGGGTTCACTGGGTTTTGTCGTCAGCCGAGCTGAGATCCCGGGGCTGGAGGAGCACCTGAGGCGGCTCCACCCCTCACAGTTCCCCCACAGTCAGTTTGTCAGGGATTTCTGGGAAGAGACGTTCGACTGCTCTCTGAATGAAAGTGCAGACACAGAGAAAGCCATGCAGCGGCTCTGAGAGCCTGCAAAACGTAAAATCACAATTCACTGATGTGTCCGAGCTGAGATTCACTAACAATGTGTACAAGTCAGTTTATGCAGCGGCTCACGCTCTCGACAACCTGATTAAATGTGAGGACGGTAAAGGACCCTTTGCCTCTGGGAGCTGTGCTGATCCCAAAGACATTCAGCCTTGGCAGGTGAGAACGCTCAAGCTCTAAGTGTCGGTGAGATAACAGCAGGAATCTGTCTTTTAATCTCTGTATACTTTCTTAATTATAGGTTGTGAAGTATCTAAGCACTGTGAATTTCACCACCGGTGAGGGGGAGAGAGTTTATTTTGACAATAATGGAGACTCACCGGCAAGATATGAACTCATTAATTTAAAAATGGCAAACAAAGGAATTATGAAAGGAGTCACAGTTGGCCATTATGACGCTTCTCCTCCAGAGAGTCATCAGTTCATAATGAATAACGTCCCAGTTGTCTGGGGCAACGGGCTCACAGAGGTAAAGGGGAAACTGAGGGTTGGACTCTTTAACTGTGTCCTGATTTACTGAAAACCGCTCCAAAAACCTACAATTTAATTTATAAGTTGATTTTCTTATATTTCTGATGTGGCTGTGTAGGAGGCGCCTGTGTCAGTGTGCAGTGAGCGCTGTCTCCAGGGAACTCGTAAGGTCCTCCAAAAAGGACGACCAGTCTGCTGCTATGATTGCATACCCTGTCCTGCAGGAGAGATCAGTAATTCAACAGGTAAATGCTGTTGGCCACTGCAGACAAAACATCTGTATTTGCAGAGAAAGAGACACAGAAAAAATACAATTTCATGACTGTTAACTGTTAAAACACATTTCTCTGCATTGTTTTTCGTTTTGCAGATTCAATACACTGTATGAAATGCCCACCAGAATATTGGTCCAACGACCAAAGAGATGCCTGCATCCCCAAAACAATAGAATTCTTGGCATCCGCATTTTCATTACTTGGACTTTTTTAACGATGATCACGACACTTGTCTTCTACTGCCACATAGAAACCCCACTAGTACGAGCCAACAACTCGGAGCTGAGCTTCCTGCTGCTCTTCTCCCTGACTCTGTGCTTCCTGTGCTCCCTCACCTTCATCGGCCGGCCCTCTGAGTGGTCCTGCATGCTGCGACACACTGCGTTCAGCGTCACCTTCGTCCTCTGCATCTCTTGGGTCCTCGGGAAAACTATAGTTGTGTTAATGGCCTTCAGGGCGACACTTCCTGGCAGAAATGTGATGAAATGGTTCGGGCCTGCACAGCAGAGAATCAGCGTTCTGGCATTCACTCTCATACAGGTTGTGATTTGCATTCTTTGGCTGACAATCAATCCTCCTTTTCCGTTCAAAAACATGAACCACTATAAGGAGAAGATTATACTGGAGTGTGCGCTGGGATCAGCTGTCGGCTTCTGGGCTGTGTTAGGATACATCGGACTCTTATCCATGTTGTGTTTCATACTTGCTTTTTTAGCTCGAAAACTTCCTGATAATTTCAACGAGGCTAAATTCATCACTTTCAGCATGTTGATATTCTGCGCAGTCTGGATCACATTCATCCCGGCTTACGTCAGCTCTCCTGGGAAGTTCACTGTGGCTGTGGAGATATTTGCCATCCTGGCTTCAAATTATGGAATGCTGTTTTGTATTTTCTTACCAAAATGCTACATCATTTTATTAAAACCTGAGGAAAACACAAAGAAACATTTGATGGGTAAAATGACCTCGAGATCACTTTGAGTTGTCTGTTATAGCAACAATAACAGTATATTTATCATAATTTTTCTGCGTTTCTTTGTAGTTTAGCAATGAATCATATATATTATAATGTTTTTATATTATACAGATACATTTACAGCTCACACAGTAATTATAAGAAATGACTTAGCTGGTTCTTTCGATTAAATGTAAAAAGTAAGTTGTAGTTTTGCACACAAATATTCTTTAACTCATGTGACTTGAACTAAACTAAATATATATTGTTGGGCCTCACTCCCAGACAAAGGAATAAGTGAGGCCTACGCGGGCTGAGATCCTGACTAGAGTTATTTCCGGCCTCACGGCCGGAATGGGATTTGAGAAGCCTGAGTAGGAGTTTTATGGCGGGCAAAACCAGAGCACCCCGAATGCCTGCGGTGGGGGTAACATTTCTCTGACCACCGGCCGAGGTATAACTCGGACCTTCCATTGGCTGTGAGCCCCAAAAAAACAAGGCCCCCCCTAGAGGGAGGCCGGACACCTCATCATGTAATAAATAGTGAGCTCTCCCTGAATCCTCTCCTCATTCCCAGTGAACTGAAGATAGCTTACAACCTCTCCAGGTTTAGTCTATATTATCCAGGCACAAAAGGGAGCAACTTACCAAACGTTTGTATTTTGATTTTTGACTTAAGACTTTATTTTTGTAAACAGTCCCGTTTTTGTTTTTACCTGAACTTTTATTTTGAAACTGCCGCGGAAAAAGTCGGACACTCGCAGGCCGAGTTTATCTCACAGACTTTTTCTCCAGATCCGAAACTACAGCTGCTTGTTAGCTGTCATCCCTGCAGAAGAGCAAGTCGTATTCGCTACAGAAAAGCAAGACATTTATTCGCTTTAGGCAAGATTCATTCGCCCCAGGGAAACGAGAC
>VCHM03000515.1:0-12819 GCA_006182925.3 Reinhardtius hippoglossoides
AGGATCAACGCCTCTGCATATCTTTGGACTGAACGCAAACTTTGAAACGGGCTGAGCCAAGGGCCGCGGGGAGAGCTCATCCAATTTCAGACCTCTAGCTGTAGGGGCCCAGAAGGCCCTTTTATTTTATAAGATTTAGAAAAAGTTTTTATCTTCTGTTGAGCTAGAGCACCAATTTCAGACCTCCTGGCCGACCTTACTCTGTGCAAATATGGGGTCCCTGGTGGTTCGGGGACCGACTGCACCTGTTGGGTTTCAGGATCAACGGCCTCTGCATCATCTTTGGACCTGTAACTGAGAACTTAAAACCGGGCTGAGCCACCAAGGGCCCAGGGAGAGCTCATCCAAAATGTCAACCTCTAGCTCTAAGGGGCCCAGAGTGGCCCTTTTCAGTGTCCATTCATAAGCCACTGTGCAGTCAGCACTGAGACAAAAGTTAGTTTTTTTACTTCTGTTAGCTAGAGCCACCAGATTTCATACACCTCCTGGGTGCCGACCTTAATCTCTGGTGCAATATGGGGTCCCTGGGTGGTTGGGACCGAACTGCACCTGTGTGGGTTCGGATCAACTGCCTCTGGCATCATCTTTGGACTGTAATGAGAACTTTAACGGGCTGACCCAAGGCCGCAGGGGAGAGCTCATCCAATTCAACGCTGTAAGGGCCCAGACGTGGCCCTTTTCAGTGTCTTCTAGGCCCATGTGCAGTCAGCCAGAAAAAGTTATTTTTATTCTGGTGACTAGAGCCAAATTTCAGACCTCGGCCGACTTACTCTGGTGCAATTGGGGTCCGGGTCGGACGACTGCCTTTGGGTTCGGATATGCCCTGCATCATCTTTGACTGTACTGGAGACTTAAACGGCCACAAGGCCCAGGGGGAGTCATCAGGATCAACTGCCTCTGGCATCATCTTTGGACTGTAACTGGCAGAACTTTTAAAACCGGCTGAGCCCCAAGGGCCGCAGGGGAGAGCTCATCCAAAATTCAGACCTCTAGCTGCTAAGGGGCCCGATGCACGGCCCTTTCATTCATTATACAGATTTAGAGAGTGACAGTGGTTTTACTTCTGGTTGAGCTAGAGCCACCAGATTTTTCAAGCACCTCCTGGGTTCCGACCTTTAGCTCTGGTGCAAATATGGGTCCCTGGGTGTTCGGGGACCGAACTGCACCTGTGTGGTTTCAGGATCAACTGGCCTCTGCATCATCTTTGGACTGTAACTGGCAGACTTTGAAAACCGGCTGAGCCCACAAGGCCGCAGGGAGAGCTCATCCAAAATTCAGACCTCTAGCTCTAAGGGGCCCAGACAGTGGCCCTTTCAGTGTCCATTCAGTAAGGCCCACTGTGCAGTCAGAGCTGAGACAAAAGTTAGGTGTTTTTTTACTTCTGTTGAGCTAGAGCCACCAGATTTTCGAACTCCTGGTGCCGACCTTAGCTCTGGTGCAAATATGGGGTCCCTGGGTGGTTCGGGACCGAACTGCACCTGTGTGGGTTTCAGGATCAACTGGCCTCTGGCATCATCTTTGGACTGTAACTGGCAGAACTTTGAAAACGGCTGAGCCACCAGGGCCGCAGGGGAGAGCTCATCCAAAATTCAGACCTCTAGCTGCTAAGGGGCCCAGACAGTGGCCCTTTCAGTGTCCATTCAGTACAGGCCCATGTGCTCAGCAGCTAGACAAAAGTTAAGTGTTTTTTACTTCTGGTTGAGCTAGAGCCACCAGATTTTCAGAACCTCCTGGTGCCGACCTTAAGCTCTGGTGCAAATATGGGGTCCGGGTGGTTCGGGACCGAACTGCACTGTGTGGGTTTCAGGATCAACTGGCCTCTGGCATCATCTTTGGACCTGTAACTGGCAACTTTGAAACCGGCTGAGCCCCAAGGGCCGCAGGGGAGCTCATCCAAAATTCAGACCTCTAGCTGCTAAGGGGCCCGAACTGGCCCTTTTTTGTATTAGAGCATTGAGAGAGCGGAAAGTGGTTTTTACTTCTGGTTGAGCTAGAGCCACCAGATTTTTCAGCCTCTGGGTTCCGACCTTAGCTCTGTGCAAATATGGGGTCCCGGGTGGTTCGGGACCGAACTGCACCTGTGTGGGTTTCAGGATCACTGACCTCTGCATCATCTTTGGACCTGTAACTGGCAAACTTGAAAACCGGCTGAGCCCAAGGCCGCAGGGGAGAGCTCATCCAAAATTAGACCTCTAGCTGCTAAGGGCCCAGACGGCCTCGGCATTTAGCCATTGAGCAGATAGAAAAGTTAGGTTTTTTACTCTGGTTGAGCTAGAGCCACCAGATTTTCAAGACTCTGGTGCCGCCTTAAGCTCTGGTGCAAATATGGGGTCCCTGGGTGTTCGGGACCGAACTGCACCTGTGTGGGTTTCAGGATCAACTGCCTCTGGCATCATCTTTGGACCTGTAACTGGCATAACTTTGAAAACCGGCTGAGTCCCCAAGGGCCGCAGGGGAGAGCTCATCCAAAATTTCAGACCTCTAGCTGCTAAGGGGCCCACTGACACCGGGCCCTGCATGTCCATTATGACAGCCATTGCAGAAGCAGTGGAAAGTAGGTTTTATTACTTCTGGTTGAGCTAGAGCCACCAGATTTTTCAAGCACCTCCTGGGTGCCGACCTTAAGCTCTGGTGCAAATATGGGGTCCCTGGGTGGTTCGGGGACCGAACTGCACCTGTGTGGGTTTCAGGATCAACTGGCCTCTGCATCATCTTTGGACCTGTAACTGGCAGAACTTTGAAAACCGGGCTGAGCCCCAAGGGCCGCAGGGGAGAGCTCATCCAAAATGTCAGACCTCTAGCTGCTAAGGGGCCCAGACAGTGGCCCTTTTCAGTGTCCATTCAGTAAGGCCCAATGTGCAGTCAGCAGCAAGACAAAAGTTAGGTGTTTTTTTACTTCTGGTTGAGCTAGAGCCACCAGATTTTTCATGACCTCCTGGATGCCGACCTTAGCTCTGGTGCAAATATGGGGTCCCTGGTGGTTCGGGGACCGAACTGCACCTTGTGTGGGTTTCAGGATCAACTGGCCTCTGGCATCATCTTTGGACCTGTAACTGGAGAACGTTGAAAACCGGGCTGAGCCACCAAGGGCCGCAGGGGAGAGCTCATCCAAAATGTTCAGACCTCTAGCTGCTAAGGGCCCAGACAGTGGCCCTTTTCAGTGTCCATTCAATACAGGCCCACTGTGCAGTCAGCAGCTGAGACAAAAGTTAATTTTTTTACTTCTGGTTGAGCTAGAGCCACCAGATTTTTCAAGCACCTCCTGGGTGCCGACCTTAATCTCTGGTGCAAATATGGGGTCCCTGGGTGGTTCGGGGACCGAACTGCACCTGTTGGGTTTCAGGATCAACTGGCCTCTGGCATCATCTTTGGACCTGTAACTGAGAAACGTTGAAAACCGGGCTGAGCCACCAAGGGCCGCAGGGAGAGAGCTCATCCAAAATTCAGACCTCTAGCTGCTAAGGGGCCCAGACAGTGGCCCTTTTCAGTGTCCATTCATACAGGCCCACTGTGCAGTCAGCAGCTGAGACAAAAGTTAATTTTTTTTTAACTTCTGGTTGAGCTAGAGCCACCAGATTTTTCAAGCACCTCCTGGGTGCCGACCTTAACTCTGGTGCAAATATGGGGTCCCTGGGTGGTTCGGGGACCGAACTGCACCTGTGTGGGTTTCAGGATCAACTGGCCTCTGGCATCATCTTTGGACCTGTAACTGGCAGAACTTTGAAAACCGGGCTGAGCCACCAAGGGCCGCAGGGAGAGCTCACCCAAAATGTCAGACCTCTAGCTGCTAAGGGGCCCAGACAGTGGCCCTTTTCAGTGTCCATTCAGTACAGGCCCACTGTGCAGTCAGCAGCAGAGACAAAATTTTGAGGTGTTTTTTTTACTTCTGGTTGAGCTAGAGCCACCAGATTTTTTCATGCACCTCCTGGGTGCCGACCTTAAGCTCTGGTGCCAAATATGGGGTCCCTGGGTGGTTCGGGGACCGAACTGCACCTTTTGTGGGTTTCAGGATCAACTGGCCTCTGGCATCATCTTTGGACCTGTAACTGGCAGAACTTTGAAAACCGGGCTGAGCCACCAAGGCCGCAGGGGAGAGCTCATCCAAATGTCAGACCTCTAGCTGCTAAGGGGCCCAGGCAGTGGCCCTTTTCAGTGTCCATTCAGTACAGGCCCACTGTGCATCAGCAGCTGAGACAAAGTTAGAGGTGTTTTTTACTTCTGGTTGAGCTAGAGCCACCAGATTTTTCAAGCACCCTCCTGGGGTCCGACCTTAAGCTCTGGTGCAAATATGGGGGTCCCTGGGTGGTTCGGGGACCGAACTGCACCTGTGGGTTTCAGGATCAACTGGCCTCTGGCATCATCTTTGGACCTGTAACTGGCAGAAACTTTGAAAACCGGGCTGAGCCCCAAGGGCCGCAGGGGAGAGCTCATCCAAAATTCAGACCTCTAGCTGCTAAGGGGCCCAGACAGTGGCCCTTTTCAGTGTCCATTCATACAGGCCCACTGTGCAGTCAGCAGCTGAACAAAAGTTAGAGGTGTTTTTACTTCTGGTTGAGCTAGAGCCACCAGATTTTTCATGACCTCCTGGTTGCCGACCTTAAGCTCTGGTGCAAATATGGGGTCCCTGGGTGGTTCGGGACCGAACTGCACCTGTGTGGGTTTCAGGATCAACTGCCTCTGGCATCATCTTTGGACCTGTAACTGGCAGAACTTTGAAAACCGGCTGAGCCCAAGGCCGCAGGGGAGAGCTCATCCAAATTTCAGACCTCTAGCTGCTAAGGGGCCCAACGTGGCCTTTTCAGTGTCCTTCAGTACAGGCCCATGTGCAGTCAGCAGCCAGACAAAGTTAGTGTTTTTTACTTCTGGTTGAGCTAGAGCCACCAGATTTTTCATGAACCTCCTGGATGCCGACCTTAAGCTCTGGTGCAAATATGGGGTCCCTGGGTGTTCGGGGACCGACTGCACCTGTGTGGGTTTCAGGATCAACTGGCCTCTGGCATCATCTTTGGACCTGTAACTGGCAGAACTTTGAAAACCGGGCTGAGCCACCAAGGGCCGCAGGGGAGAGCTCATCCAAAATGTCAGACCTCTAGCTGCTAAGGGGCCCAGACAGTGGCCCTTTTCAGTGTCCATTCAGTACAGGCCCACTGTGCAGTCAGCAGCTGAGACAAAAGTTAGAGTGTTTTTTTACTTCTGGTTGAGCTAGAGCCACCAGATTTTCATGAACCTCCTGGGTGCCGACCTTAAGCTCTGGTGCAAATATGGGGTCCCTGGGTGGTTCGGGACCGAACTGCACCTGTGTGGGTTTCAGGATCAACTGACCTCTGGCATCATCTTTGGACCTGTAACTGGCATAACTTTGAAAACCAGGCTGAGTCTCCAAGGGCCGCAGGGGAGAGCTCATCCAAAATTTCAGACCTCTAGCTGCTAAGGGGCCCGAACTGCACCGGCCCGGGCATTTATTTTTATTGAGCAGATTTTAGGAAGAGGTGACGTGCGTTTATACTTCTGGTTGAGCTAGAGCCACCAGATTTTTCAAGCACCTCCTGGGTTCCGACCTTAAGCTCTGGTGCAAATATGGGGTCCCTGGGTGGTTCGGGACCGAACTGCACCTGTGTGGGTTTCAGGATCAACTGGCCTCTGGCATCATCTTTGGACCTGTAACTGGCAGAACTTTGAAAACCGGGCTGAGCCACCAAGGGCCGCAGGGGAGAGCTCATCCAAAATGTCAGACCTCTAGCTGCTAAGGGGCCAGACAGTGGCCCTTTTCAGTGTCCATTCAGTACAGGCCCACTGTGCAGTCAGCAGCTGAGACAAAAGTTAGAGGTTTTTTTACTTCTGGTTGAGCTAGAGCCACCAGATTTTCAAGCACCTCCTGGGTGCCGACCTTAAGCTCTGGTGCAAATATGGGGTCCCTGGGTGGTTCGGGACCGAACTGCACCTGTGTGGGTTTCAGGATCAACTGCCTCTGGCATATCTTTGGACCTGTAACTGAGAACTTTGAAAACCGGGCTGAGCTCCAAGGGCCGCAGGGGAGAGCTCATCCAAATTTCAGACCTCTAGCTGCTAGGGGCCCAGACAGTGCCCTTTTCAGTGTCCATTTCAGTAGAGGCCCATGTGCATCAGCAGCAGACAAAAGTTAGGGTTTTTTACTTCTGGTTGAGCTAGAGCCACCAGATTTTTCAAGCACCTCCTGGGTGCCGACCTTAAGCTCTGGTGCAAATATGGGGTCCCTGGGTGGTTCGGGGACCGAACTGCACTGTGTGGGTTTCAGGATCAACTGGCCTCTGGCATCATCTTTGGACTTGTAACTGGCAGAACTTTGAAAACCGGGCTGAGCCACCAAGGCCGCAGGGGAGAGCTCATCCAAAATGTCAGACCTCTAGCTGCTAAGGGGCCCAGACAGTGGCCCTTTTCAGTGTCCATTCATACAGGCCCACTGTGCAGTCAGCATGAGACAAAGTTAGTGGTTTTTTTACTTCTGGTTGAGCTAGAGCCACCAGATTTTTCATGCAACCTCCTGGGTGCCGACCTTAAGCTCTGGTGCAAATATGGGGTCCCTGGGTGGTTCGGGGACCGAACTGCACCTGTGTGGGTTTCAGGATCAACTGGCCTCTGGCATCATCTTTGGACCTGTAACTGGCAGAACTTTGAAAACCGGGCTGAGCCACCAAGGCCGCAGGGGAGAGCTCATCCAAAATTCAGACCTCTAGCTGCTAAGGGGCCCAGACAGTGGCCCTTTTCAGTGTCCATTCAGTACAGGCCCACTGTGCAGTCAGCAGCTGAGACAAAAGTTAGAGGTTTTTTTACTTCTGGTTGAGCTAGAGCCACCAGATTTTTCATGCACCTCCTGGGTGCCGACCTTAAGCTCTGGTGCAAATATGGGGTCCCTGGGTGGTTCGGGGACCGAACTGCACCTGTGTGGGTTTCAGGATCAACTGGCCTCTGGCCATCATCTTTGGACCTGTAACTGGCAGAACTTTGAAAACCGGGCTGAGCCCAAGGGCCGCAGGGGAGAGCTCATCCAAAATTTCAGACCTCTAGCTGCTAAGGGCCCAGGCAGTGGCCCTTTTCAGTGTCCATTCAGTACAGCCCCACTGTGCAATCAGCAGCTTAGACAAAAGTTAGAGGTGTTTTTTTACTTCTGGTTGAGCTAGAGCCACCAGATTTTTCAAGCACCTCCATGGTGCCGACCTTAAGCTCTGGTGCAAATATGGGGTCCCTGGGTGGTTCGGGGACCGAACTGCACCTGTGTGGGTTTCAGGATCAACTGGCCTCTGGCATCATCTTTGGACCTGTAACTGGCAGAACTTTGAAAACCGGGCTGAGCCACCAAGGGCCGCAGGGGAGAGCTCATCCAAAATTTCAGACCTCTAGCTGCTAAGGGGCCCAGACAGTGCCCTTTTCAGTGTCCATTCAGTACAGGCCCACTGTGCAGTCAGCAGCTGAGACAAAAGTTAGTGTTTTTTTTACTTCTGGTTGAGCTAGAGCCACCAGATTTTTCAAGCACCTCCTGGGTGCCGACCTTAAGCTCTGGTGCAAATATGGGGTCCCTGGGTGGTTCGGGACCGAACTGCACCTGTGTGGGTTTCAGGATCAACTGGCCTCTGGCATCATCTTTGGACCTGTAACTGGCAGAACTTTGAAAACCGGGCTGAGCACACAAGGCGCAGGGGAAGCTCATCCAAATTCAGACCTCTAGCTGCTAAGGGGCCCAGGCAGTGGCCCTTTATTGTGTCCATTCAGTACAGGCCACTGTGCATCAGCATTGAGAAAAAGTTAGAGGTGTTTTTTACTTCTGGTTGAGCTAGAGCCACCAGATTTTTCAAGCACCTCCTGGGTGCCGACCTTAAGCTCTGGTGCAAATATGGGGTCCCTGGGTGGTTCGGGGACCGAACTGCACCTGTGTGGGTTTCAGGATCAACTGGCCTCTGGCATCATCTTTGGACTGTAACTGGCAGAACTTTGAAAACCGGGCTGAGCCTCCAAGGGCCGCAGGGGAGAGCTCATCCAAAATGTCAGACCTCTAGCTGCTAAGGGGCCAAGACAGTTGCACTTTTCAGTGTCCATTCAGTACAGGCCCACTGTGCAATCAGCAGCTTAGACAAAAGTTAGAGGTGTTTTTTACTTCTGGTTGAGCTAGAGCCACCAGATTTTTCAAGCACCTCCTGGGTGCCGACCTTAAGCTCTGGTGCAAATATGGGGTCCCTGGGTGGTTCGGGGACCGAACTGCACTGTGTGGGTTTCAGGATCAACTGGCCTCTGGCATCATCTTTGGACCTGTAACTGGCAGAACTTTGAAAACCGGGTTGAGCCACCAAGGCCGCAGGGGAGAGCTCATCCAAAATTTCAGACCTCTAGCTTAAGGGGCCAAGAGCGTGCACTTTTCGTTCATTAGACAGACTTTGAAGCAGTGGTGAGTGTGTTTTTACTTCTGGTTGAGCTAGAGCCACCAGATTTTAAAGCACCTCCTGGGTGCCGACCTTAAGCTCTGGTGCAAATATGGGGTCCCTGGGGGTTCGGGGACCGAACTGCACCTGTGTGGGTTTCAGGATCAACTGGCCTCTGGCATCATCTTTGGACCTGTAACTGGCAGAACTTTGAAAACCGGGCTGAGCCACCAAGGGCCCGCAGGGGAAAGCTCATCCAAAATTTCAGACCTCTAGCTGTAAGGGGCCCAGCAAGTGGCCCTTTGTGTCCATTCAGTACAGGCCCATGTGCATCAGCAGACTGAGAAAAGTTAGAGGTGGTTTTGTACTTCTGGTTGAGCTAGAGCCACCAGATTTTTCAAGCACCTCCTGGGTGCCGACCTTAAGCTCTGGTGCAAATATGGGGTCCCTGGGTGGTTCGGGGACCGAACTGCACCTGTGTGGGTTTCAGGATCAACTGGCCTTGGCATCATCTTTGGACCTGTAACTGGCAAACTTTGAAAACCGGGCTGAGCCACCAAGGGCCGCAGGGGAGAGCTCATCCAAAATTTCAGACCTCTAGCTGTCTAAGGGGCCCAGCAGTGGCCCTTTTCAGTGTCCATTCAGTACAGGCCCACTGTGCAATCAGCAGCTGAGACAAAAGTTAGAGGTTTTTTTTACTTCTGGTTGAGCTAGAGCCACCAGATTTTTCAAGCACCTCCTGGGTGCCGACCTTAAGCTCTGGTGCAAATATGGGGTCCCTGGGTGGTTCGGGGACCGAACTGCACCTGTGTGGGTTTCAGGATCAACTGGCCTCTGGCATCATCTTTGGACCTGTAACTGGCAGAACTTTGAAAACCGGGCTGAGCCACCAAGGGCCGCAGGGGAGAGCTCATCCAAAATTCAGACCTCTAGCTGCTAAGGGGCCCAGACAGTGGCCCTTTTCGGTCCATCAACAGGCCCACTGTGCAGTCAGCAGCTGAGACAAAAGTTACAGGTGTTTTTTTACTTCTGGTTAGCTAGAGCCACCAGATTTTTCATGAACCTCCTGGGTTCCGACCTTAAGCTCTGGTGCAAATATGGGGTCCCTGGGTGGTTCAGGGACCGAACTGCACCTGTGTGGGTTTCAGGATCAACTGACCTCTGGCATCATCTTTGGACCTGTAACTGGCAGAACTTTGAAAACCGGGCTGAGCCACAAAGGGCCGCAGGGGAGAGCTCATCCAAAATGTCAGACCTCTAGCTGCTAAGGGGCCCAGACAGTGGCCCTTTTCAGTGTCCATTCAGTAGAGGCCCAATGTGCAGTCAGCAGCCAAGACAAAAGTTAGGTGTTTTTTTACTTCTGGTTGAGCTAGAGCCACCAGATTTTTCATGAACCTCCTGGATGCCGACCTTAAGCTCTGGTGCAAATATGGGGTCCCTGGGTGGTTCGGGGACCGATCTGCACTTGTGTGGGTTTCAGGATCAACTGGCCTCTGGCATCGTCTTTGGACCTGTAACTGGTAGAACGTTGAAAACCGGGCTGAGCCACCAAGGGCCGCAGGGGAGAGCTCATCCAAAATGTCAGACCTCTAGCTGCTAAGGGGCCCAGACAGTGGCCCTTTTCAGTGTCCATTCAATACAGGCCCACTGTGCAGTCAGCAGCTGAGACAAAAGTTAATTTTTTTAACTTCTGGTTGAGCTAGAGCCACCAGATTTTTCAAGCACCTCCTGGGTGCAGACCTTAATCTCTGGTGCAAATATGGGGTCCCTGGGTGGTTCGGGGACCAAACTGCACCTGTTTGGGTTTCAGGATCAACTGGCCTCTTGCATCATCTTTGGACTTGTAACTGGAAGAACGTTGAAAACCGGGCTGAGCCACCAAGAGCCGCAGGGAAGAGCTCATTCACAATTTCAGACCTCTAGCTGCTTAGGGGCCCAGACAGTGGCCCTTTTCAGTGTCCATTCAATACAGGCCCACTGTGCAGTCAGCAGCTGAGACAAAAGTTATTTTTTTTTTACTTCTGGTTGAGCTAGAGCCACCAGATTTTTCAAGCACCTCCTGGGTGCCGACCTTATTCTCTGGTGCAAATATGGGGTCCCTGGGTGGTTCGGGGACCAAACTGCACCTGTTTGGGTTTCAGGATCAACTGGCCTCTGGCATCGTCTTTGGACCTGTAACTGGTAGAACGTTGAAAACCGGGCTGAGCCACCAAGGGCCGCAGGGGAGAGCTCATCCAAAATGTCAGACCTCTAGCTGCTAAGGGGCCCAGACAGTGGCCCTTTTCAGTGTCCATTCAATACAGGCCCACTGTGCAGTCAGCAGCCAAGACAAAAGTTAGAGGTGTTTTTTTACTTCTGGTTGAGCTAGAGCCACCAGATTTTTCATGAACCTCCTGGATGCCGACCTTAAGCTCTGGTGCAAATATGGGGTCCCTGGGTGGTTCGGGGACCGATCTGCACTTGTGTGGGTTTCAGGATCAACTGGCCTCTGGCATCATCTTTGAACTTGTAACTGGCAGAACTTTGAAAACCGGGCTGAGCCACCAAGGTTCGCAGGGGAGAGCTCATCCAAAATGTCAGACCTCTAGCTGCTAAGGGGATCATACAGTGGCCCTTTTCAGTGTCCATTCAGTACAGGCCCACTGTGCAGTCAGCAGCTGAGACAAAAGTTAGAGGTGTTTTTTTACTTCTGGTTGAGCTAGAGCCACCAGATTTTGCATGAACCTCCTGGATGCCGACCTTAAGCTCTGGTGCAAATATGGGGTCCCTGGGTGGTTCGGGAACCGAACTGCACCTGTGTGGGTTTCAGGATCAACTGACCTCTGGCATCATCTTTGGACCTGTAACTGGCATAACTTTTAAAACCAGGCTGAGTCTCCAAGGGCCGCAGGGGAGAGCTCATCCAAAATTTGAGACCTCTAGCTGCTAAGGGGCCCGAACTGCACCGGCCCTGGCATTTATTTTTATTGAGCAGATTTTAGGAAGAAGTGACGTGCGTTTATACTTCTGGTTGAGCTAGAGCCACCAGACCCGATTTTCAAGCACCTCCGGTTCCGACCGTTAGCTTGGGCAAATAGGGGCCCTGGGTGGTTCGGGGGCCGAATGACCCGGGGATTTCAGGTCAACGGCCTCTGGGATCATCTTTTTGGGCTGTAAATGGGAGAACTTGAAAACCCGGGGGGTGAGCCACAAAGGGCCGCAGGGGAAACTCATCCAAAAAGTCAGACCTCTACTGCTAAGGGGGCCCGACTGTGGCCCTTTTTTATGTCCATTCAGTACAGGCCCACTTGGCAGTCAGCAGCTGAGACAAAATTTGTTTTTTTTTTAACTTTGGTTGAGCTGACCACCAGATTTTCAAGCCCTCCGGGTGCCGACCTTAACTCTGGTGCAAATATGGGTCCCGGGGGGTTTTTTGGGGGCCGAACGCAGCTGTGTGGTTTCAGGATCAACTGGCCCCTGGCTTTTCTTTGGCCGTAACTGGATAACTTTGAAAACCGGGCTGAGTCCCAAAGCCCCAGGGGAGCCCCCCAAATTTCAACCCCTACTGCTTAGGGGGCCCGACATGGCCCCTTTTTAGTGCCATCAGTAGAGGGCCCCCAAATTGGGGTCAGCACCCAAACAAAAGTTTGGTTTTTTTTTACTTCTGGTTGAGCTAAGCCACCCGATTTTTTTATGAAACCCCTGGATGCCGACCTTAAGAACTGGTGCAAAAATGGGGGCCCTGTGGGTTTGGGGGGCCCACTGCACTTTGTGGGTTTTCAGGATCAAATGGGCCCCTGGATCGTCTTTGGCCGTAACTGGTAGAACGTTGAAAAACCGGGGGTACCACCAAGGGGGGGGAGGGGGGAGCTTCCCAAAAAGTCGACCCCCTAATCTAAGGGGGGCCCCAAAAGTGGCCCTTTCAGTGCCATTCAAAACAGGCCCCGGCAGTCAGCAGCCAAGACAAATTTAAAGGGGTTTTTTTTCTTTGGTTACTAGAGCCCCCAATTTTTCAGAAAACCCCCTGGGTCCGACCTTAAGCCTGGGCAAATATGGGGGCCCCCGGGGGGGTTCGGGGGGCCGATCTCACTTGGTGGGTTTTAGGTCACTGGGGCCCCTGGCATCGTCTTTGGACCTGTAACTGCAGAAATTTGAAAACCCCGGGGTGAGCCACAAAAGGGGCCGCAGGGGAAGCTCATCCAAAAAACAACCCCTAGGGGAAGGGGGCAATGTGGCCCTTTTCAGTGTCCATTCGTACGCCCCCTGTGCATCAGCAGGGGGACAAAAAATTTTTTTTTTAACTTTTGGTTTAGTAGAGCCACCAGATTTTTCAAGCACCTCCTGGGGGCGACCTTAACTCTGGTGGGAAATATGGGGTCCCGGGTGTTTCGGGACCGAAAGCACGGTGGGTTTTTAGGATAAATGGCCTCTGGCATTATCTTTTTTAAAC
>VCHM03000516.1:0-12797 GCA_006182925.3 Reinhardtius hippoglossoides
GCCTTGTAGACGAAAATTAGAGGTGTTTTTTATTCTGGTTACAGAGCCACCATTTCACCTGGGCCGACTAAGTTGTGCAAATATGGTCCGGTGTTGGACACTGCCCTGTGTGGTTTAGATCATGCTCTGGCTCATTTTGACTGTACGCAACTTGAAACGTGACCAAGGCCAGGAGGCTCCAAATTTCAGACCTATGCTAGGCCCGCCTGCACGGCCGGCATCATGAGCATTAGGTTTTTTTACCTGGTTGAGTAGCCACCAGTTTTCAGCACCTCCTGGGTGCGTAAGCTCTGTGCAATTGGTCCGGTGTTCGGCGACTCACCTGTGGTTTCAGTCACTGCTTGCCATCTTGGCTTAACTGGAACTGAAACCGGAGCCAGGCGCGGGAGCATCCAATCACCTTAGCTCTAAGGGCCAGCAGTGCCCTTCAGTGTCTCAGACAGCCTGTGCATCAGCCTAAAATTAGTTTTTTTACTTCGGTTGAGCTAGCCACCAATTTTTCAGACCTCCTGGTGCCGACTTAACTCTGGTGCAATATGGGTCCCTGGTGTTCGGGGACCGAACTGCACCTGGTGGGTTCAGGATCAACTGCCTCTGGCATCATCTTTGGACCTGTAACTGGCAACTTTGAAACCGGCGAGCCCAAGGCCGCGGGGAAGCTCATCCAAATTCAGACTCTACTTAAGGGGCCCACGGCCCTTTTATGTCTTATAAGCCCTGTGCATCGCAGCTGAGACAAAAGTTAGGTGTTTTTTTTCTTCTGGTTGAGCTAGAGCCACCAGATTTTTCAAGCACCTCCTGGTGCCACCTTAAGCTCTGTGCAATATGGGTCCCTGGGTGGTTCGGGACCGAACTGCACCTGTGTGGTTTCAGGATCAACTGGCCTCTGGCATCATCTTTGGACCTGTAACTGGCAGAACTTTAAAACCGGCTGAGCCCAAGGGCCGCAGGGAGACTCATCCAAATTCAGACCTCTAGCTGCTAAGGGCCCAGACAGTGGCCCTTTTCATTCCATTCAGTACAGGCCCACTGTGCAGTCAGCATCTGAGACAATTAGAGGTGTTTTTTACTTCTGGTTGGGTAGAGCCACCAGATTTTTCATGACACCTCCTGGTGCCGACCTTAAGCTCTTGTGCAAATATGGGTCCCTGGTGGTTCGGGGACCGAACTGCACCTGTGTGGGTTTCAGGATCACTGGCCTCTGGGATCATCTTTGGACCTGTAACTGCAGAACTTTGAAAACCGGCTGAGCCACAAGGCGCAGGGGAGGCTCATCCAAAATTCAGACCTCTAGCTGCTAAGGGGCCCAGACGTGGCCCTTTTCAGTGTCCATTCAGTACAGCCCACTGTGCAGTCAGCAGCTGAGACAAAAGTTAAGGTGTTTTTTTTACTTCTGGTTAGCTAGGCCACCAGATTTTTCATGCCCTCCTGGTGCCGACCTTAAGCTCTGGTGCAAATATGGGTCCCTGGGTGTTCGGGACCGAACTGCACCTGTGTGGGTTTCAGGATCAACTGGCCTCTGGCATCATCTTTGGACCTGTAAATGGCAGAACTTTGAAAACCGGGCTGAGCCACCAAGGCCGCAGGGAAGCTCATCCAAAATGTCAGACCTCTAGCTGCTATGGGCCCAGACAGTGGCCCTTTTCAGTGTCCATTCAGTACAGGCCCACTGTGCAGTCAGCAGCTGAGACAAAGTTAGAGGTTTTTTTTACCTCGGTAGCTAGAGCCACAGATTTTCAGTACCTCCTGGGTGCCGACCTTAGCTCTGGTGCAAATATGGGTCCCTGGGTGTTCGGGACGAACTGCACCTGTGTGGGTTCAGATCAACTGGCCTCTGGCATTATCTTTGGACCTGTAACTGGCATAACTTTGAAAACCGGGCTGAGCCCAAGGGCCGCAGGGGAGAGCTCATCCAAATTCGACCTCTACTGCTAAGGGGCCCAGACTGGCCCTTTTAGTGTCCATTCATAAGGCCCCTGTGCACAGAGCTAGACAAAAGTAGGTGTTTTTTTCTTCTGGTTGAGCTAGAGCCACCAGATTTTTCAAGCACCTCCTGGTGCCGACCTTAGCTCTGTGCAAATATGGGTCCCTGGGTGGTTCGGGAACGACTGCACTGTGTGGGTTTCAGGATCAACTGGCCTCTGGCATCATCTTTGGACCTGTAACTGGCAGAACTTTGAAAACCGGGCTGAGCCACCAAGGGCCGCAGGGGAGACTCATCCAAAATGTCAGACCTCTAGCTGCTAAGGGCCCAGACAGTGTCCCTTTTCAGTGTCCATTCAGTACAGGCCCACTGTGCAGTCAGCATCTGAGACAAAGTTAGAGGTGTTGTTTTTACTTCTGGTTGGGCTAGAGCCACCAGATTTTTCATGAACCTCCTGGATGCCGACCTTAAGCTCTGTGCAAATATGGGGTCCCTGGGTGGTTCGGGACCGAACTGCACCTGTGTGGGTTTCAGGATCAACTGGCCTCTGGCATCATCTTTGGACCTGTAACTGGCAGAACTTTGAAAACCGGGCTGAGCCACAAGGGCCGCAGGGGAGAGCTCATCCAAAATTTCAGACCTCTAGCTGCTAAGGGCCCAGACCGTGGCCCTTTCAGTGTCCATTCATACAGGCCACTGTGCAGTCAGCACTGAGACAAATTAGAGGTGTTTTTTTACTTCTGGTTGAGCTAGAGCCACCAGATTTTTCATGCACCTCCTGGGTGCCGACCTTAAGCTCTGGTGCAAATATGGGGTCCCTGGGTGGTTCGGGACCGAACTGCACCTGTGTGGGTTTCAGGATCAACTGGCCTCTGGCATCATCTTTGGACCTGTAACTGGCAAACTTTGAAAACCGGGCTGAGCCACCAAGGGCCGCAGGGGAGAGCTCATCCAAAATTTCAGACCTCTAGCTGCTAAGGGGCCCGACTGGCCCTTTTAGTGTCCATTCAGTAGGCCCATGTGCAGTCAGCAGCTTGAGACAAAGTTAGGTGGTCTTTGTACTTCTGGTTGAGCTAGAGCCACCAGATTTTTCAAGCCCTCCTGGTGCCGACCTTAAGCTCTGGTGCAAATATGGGGTCCCTGGGTGTTCGGGGACCGAACTGCACCTGTGTGGGTTTCAGGATCAACTGGCCTCTGGCATCATCTTTGGACCTGTAACTGGCAGAACTTTGAAAACCGGGCTGAGCCACCAAGGGCCGCAGGGAGAGCTCATCCAAATGTCAGACCTCTAGCTGCTAAGCGGCCCAGACAGTGGCCCTTTTCAGTGTCCATTCAGTACAGGCCCACTGTGCATCAGCAGCTGAGACAAAAGTTAGAGGTGTTTTTTTTACTTCTGGTTGAGTAGAGCCACCAGATTTTTCATGAACCTCCTGGATGCCGACCTTAAGCCTGTGCAAATATGTGGGTCCCTGGGTGGTTCGGGACCGAACTGCACCTGTGTGGGTTTCAGGATCAACTGGCCTCTGGCATCATCTTTGGACCTGTAACTGGCAGAACTTTGAAAAAACCGGGCTGAGCCACCAAGGGCCGCAGGGAGAGCTCATCCAAAATGTCAGACCTCTAGCTGCTAAGGGGCCCAGCAGTGGCCCTTTTCAGTGTCCATTCAGTACAGGCCCACTGTGCAGTCAGCAGCTGAGACAAAAGTTAGAGTGTTTTTTTACTTCTGGTTGAGCTAGAGCCACCAGATTTTTTCAGCACCTCCTGGTGCCGACCTTAAGCTCTGTGCAAATATGGGGTCCCTGGGTGGTTCGGGGACCGAACTGCACCTGTGTGGGTTTCAGGATCAACTGGCCTCTGGCATCATCTTTGGACCTGTAACTGGCAAACTTTGAAAACCGGGCTGAGCCACCAAGGGCCGCAGGGGAGAGCTCATCCAAATTTCAGACCTCTAGCTGCTAAGGGGCCCAGACAGTGGCCCTTTTCAGTGTCCATTCAGTACAGGCCCACTGTGCAGTCAGCAGCTGAGACAAATTTAGAGGTCTTTATGGTACTTCTGGTTGAGCTAGAGCCACCAGATTTTTCAAGCACCTCCTGGGTGCCGACCTTAAGCTCTGTGCAATATGGGTCCCTGGGTGGTTCGGGGACCGAACTGCACCTGTGTGGGTTTCAGGATCACTGGCCTCTGGCATCATCTTTGGACCTGTAACTGGGAGAACTTTGAAAACCGGGCTGAGCCACCAAGGGCCGCAGGGGAGAGCTCATCCAAAATTTCAGACCTCTAGCTGCTAAGGGCCCAGACAGTGGCCCTTTTCAGTGTCCATTCAGTACAGGCCCACTGTGCATCAGCAGCTTGAGACAAAAGTTAGAGGTCTTTATGTACTTCTGGTTGAGGTAGAGCCACCAGATTTTTTCAAGCACCTCCTGGGTGCCGACCTTAAGCTCTGGTGCAAATATGGGGTCCCTGGGTGGTTCGGGACCGAACTGCACCTGTGTGGGTTTCAGGATCAACTGGCCTCTGGCATCATCTTTGGACCTGTAACTGGCAGAACTTTGAAAACCGGGCTGAGCCACCAAGGGCCGCAGGGGAGAGCTCATCCAAAATTTCAGACCTCTAGCTGCTAAGGGGCCCAGACAGTGGCCCTTTTCAGTGTCCATTCAGTACAGGCCCACTGTGCAGTCAGCAGCTGAGACAAAAGTTAGAGGTGTTTTTTTTACTTCTGGTGGAGCTAGAGCCACCAGATTTTTCAGCACCTCCTGGTGCCGACCTTAAGCTCTGTGCAAATATGGGGTCCCTGGGTGGTTCGGGGACCGAACTGCACCTGTGTGGGTTTCAGGATCAACTGGCCTCTGGCATCATCTTTGGACCTGTAACTGGCAGAACTTTGAAAACCGGGCTGAGCCACCAAGGGCCGCAGGGGAGAGCTCATCCAAAATTCAGACCTCTAGCTGCTAAGGGGCCCAGACAGTGGCCCTTTTCAGTGTCCATTCAGTACAGGCCCACTGTGCAGTCAGCGCTGAGACAAAGTTAGAGGTTTTTTTTACTTCTGGTTGAGCTAGAGCCACCAGATTTTTCATGAACCTCCTGGGTGCCGACCTTAAGCTCTGGTGCAAATATGGGGTCCCTGGGTGGTTCGGGACCGAACTGCACCTGTGTGGGTTTCAGGATCAACTGGCCTCTGGCATCATCTTTGGACCTGTAACTGGCAGAACTTTGAAAACCGGGCTGAGCCACCAAGGGCCGCAGGGGAGAGCTCATCCAAATTCAGACCTCTAGCTGCTAAGGGGCCCAGACAGTGGCCCTTTTCAGTGTCCATTCAGTACAGGCCCACTGTGCAGTCAGCAGCTGAGACAAAGTTAGGTGTTTTTTTACTTCTGGTTGAGCTAGAGCCACCAGATTTTCATGCACCTCCTGGGTGCCGACCTTAAGCTCTGGTGCAAATATGGGGTCCCTGGGTGGTTCGGGACCGAACTGCACCTGTGTGGGTTTCAGGATCAACTGGCCTCTGGCATCATCTTTGGACCTGTAACTGGCAGAACTTTGAAAACCGGGCTGAGCCTCCAAGGGCCGCAGGGGAGAGCTCATCCAAAATTTCAGACCTCTAGCTGTTAAGGGCCCAGGCAGTGGCCCTTTTCAGTGTCCATTCAGTACAGGCCCACTGTGCATCAGCAGCTGAGACAAAGTTAGAGGTGTTTTTTACTTCTGGTTGAGCTAGAGCCACCAGATTTTCAAGCACCTCCTGGGTGCCGACCTTAAGCTCTGGTGCAATATGGGTCCCTGGGTGGTTCGGGGACCGAACTGCACCTGTGTGGGTTTCAGGATCAACTGGCCTCTGGCATCATCTTTGGACCTGTAACTGGCAGAACTTTGAAAACCGGGCTGAGCCACCAAGGGCCGCAGGGGAGAGCTCATCCAAAATGTCAGACCTCTAGCTGCTAAGGGGCCCAGACAGTGCCCTTTTCAGTGTCCATTCAGTACAGGCCCACTGTGCAGTCAGCAGCTGAGACAAAAGTTAGAGGTGTTTTTTTACTTCTGGTTGAGTAGAGCACCAGATTTTTCATAGCACCTCCTGGGTGCCGACCTTAAGCTCTGGTGCAAATATGGGGTCCCTGGTGTTCGGGACCGAACTGCACCTGTGTGGGTTTCAGGATCAACTGGCCTCTGGCATCATCTTTGGACCTGTAACTGGCAGAACTTTGAAAACCGGGCTGAGCCACCAAGGGCCGCAGGGGAGAGCTCATCCAAAATTTCAGACCTCTAGCTGCTAAGGGGCCCAGACAGTGGCCCTTTTCAGTGTCCATTCAGTACAGGCCCACTGTGCAGTCAGCAGCTGAGACAAAAGTTAGAGGTGTTTTTTACTTCTGGTTGAGCTAGAGCCACCAGATTTTTCATGACCTCCTGGGTGCCGACCTTAAGCTCTGGTGCAAATATGGGGTCCCTGGGTGGTTCGGGACCGAACTGCACCTGTGTGGGTTTCAGGATCAACTGGCCTCTGGCATCATCTTTGGACCTGTAACTGGCATAACTTTGAAAACCGGGCTGAATCTCCAAGGGCCGCAGGGGAGAGCTCATCCAAAATTTCAGACCTCTAGCTGCTAATGGGCCCGAACTGCACCGCCCGGGCATTCTTTTAAATGAGGCAGATTTTAGAAAGAGGTGAGTGCGTTTGTACTTCTGGTTGAGCTAGAGCCACCAGATTTTTCAAGCACCTCCTGGTGCCGACCTTAAGCTCTGGTGCAAATATGGGGTCCCTGGGTGGTTCGGGGACCGAACTGCACCTGTGTGGGTTTCAGGATCAACTGGCCTCTGGCATCATCTTTGGACCTGTAACTGGCAGAACTTTGAAAACCGGGCTGAGCCACCAAGGGCCGCAGGGGAGAGCTCATCCAAAATGTCAGACCTCTAGCTGCTAAGGGGCCCAGACAGTGGCCTTTTCAGTGTCCATTCAGTACAGGCCCACTGTGCAGTCAGCAGCTGAGACAAAAGTTAGAGGTTTTTTTTACTTCTGGTTGAGCTAGAGCCACCAGATTTTTCATGAACCTCCTGGATGCCGACCTTAAGCTCTGGTGCAAATATGGGGTCCCTGGGTGGTTCGGGGACCGAACTGCACCTGTGTGGGTTTCAGGATCAACTGGCCTCTGGCATCATCTTTGGACCTGTAACTGGCAGAACTTTGAAAACCGGGCTGAGCCACCAAGGGCCGCAGGGAGAGCTCATCCAAAATTCAGACCTCTAGCTGCTAAGGGGCCCAGACAGTGGCCCTTTTCAGTGTCCATTCAGTACAGGCCCACTGTGCAGTCAGCAGCTGAGACAAAGTTAGAGGTGTTTTTTTACTTCTGGTTGAGCTAGAGCCACCAGATTTTTCAAGCACCTCCTGGGTGCCGACCTTAAGCTCTGGTGCAAATATGGGGTCCCTGGGTGGTTCGGGACCGAACTGCACCTGTGTGGGTTTCAGGATCAACTGGCCTCTGGCATCATCTTTGGACCTGTAACTGGCAAACTTTGAAAACCGGGCTGAGCCCCAAGGGCCGCAGGGGAGAGCTCATCCAAAATTTCAGACCTCTAGCTGCTAAGGGGCCCAACAGTGGCCCTTTTCAGTGTCCATTCAGTACAGGCCCACTGTGCAGTCAGCAGCTGAGAAAAGTTAGAGGTGTTTTGTACTTCTGGTTGAGCTAGAGCCACCAGATTTTTCATGCACCTCCTGGGTGCCGACCTTAAGCTCTGGTGCAAATATGGGGTCCCTGGGTGGTTCGGGACCGAACTGCACCTGTGTGGGTTTCAGGATCAACTGGCCTCTGGCATCATCTTTGGACCTGTAACTGGCAGAACTTTGAAAACCGGGCTGAGCCACCAAGGGCCGCAGGGGAGAGCTCATCCAAAATTTCAGACCTCTAGCTGCTAAGGGGCCCAGACAGTGGCCCTTTTCAGTGTCCATTCAGTACAGGCCCACTGTGCATCAGCAGCTGAGACAAAGTTAGAGGTGTTTTTTTACTTCTGGTTGAGCTAGAGCCACCAGATTTTCAAGCACCTCCTGGGTGCCGACCTTAAGCTCTGGTGCAAATATGGGGTCCCTGGGTGGTTCGGGACCGAACTGCACCTGTGTGGGTTTCAGGATCAACTGGCCTCTGGCATCATCTTTGGACCTGTAACTGGCAGAACTTTGAAAACCGGGCTGAGCCACCAAGGGCCGCAGGGGAGAGCTCATCCAAAATGTCAGACCTCTAGCTGCTAAGGGGCCCAGACAGTGGCCCTTTTCAGTGTCCATTCAGTACAGGCCCACTGTGCATCAGCAGCTGAGACAAAGTTAGAGGTGTTTTTTTACTTCTGGTTGAGCTAGAGCCACCAGATTTTTCAAAGCACCTCCTGGGTGCCGACCTTAAGCTCTGGTGCAAATATGGGGTCCCTGGTGGTTCGGGACCGAACTGCACCTGTGTGGGTTTCAGGATCAACTGGCCTCTGGCATCATCTTTGGACCTGTAACTGGCAGAACTTTGAAAACCGGGCTGAGCCACCAAGGGCCGCAGGGGAGAGCTCATCCAAAATTTCAGACCTCTAGCTGCTAAGGGGCCCAGACAGTGGCCCTTTTCAGTGTCCATTCAGTACAGGCCCACTGTGCAGTCAGCAGCTGAGACGAAAGTTAGAGGTGTTTTTTACTTCTGGTTGAGCTAGAGCCACCAGATTTTTCAAGCACCTCCTGGGTGCCGACCTTAAGCTCTGGTGCAATATGGGGTCCCTGGGTGGTTCGGGACCGAACTGCACCTGTGTGGGTTTCAGGATCAACTGGCCTCTGGCATCATCTTTGGACCTGTAACTGGCAGAACTTTGAAAACCGGGCTGAGCCACCAAGGCCGCAGGGGAGAGCTCATCCAAAATTCAGACCTCTAGCTGCTAAGGGGGCCCAGACAGTGGCCCTTTCAGTGTCCATTCAGTACAGGCCCACTGTGCAGTCAGCAGCTGAGACAAAAGTTAGAGGTGCTTTTGTACTTCTGGTTGAGCTAGAGCCACCAGATTTTTCAAGCACCTCCTGGGTGCCGACCTTAAGCTCTGGTGCAAATATGGGGTCCCTGGGTGGTTCGGGGACCGAACTGCACCTGTGTGGGTTTCAGGATCAACTGGCCTCTGGCATCATCTTTGGACCTGTAACTGGCAGAACTTTGAAAACCGGGCTGAGCCACCAAGGGCCGCAGGGGAGAGCTCATCCAAAATTCAGACCTCTAGCTGCTAAGGGGCCCAACGTGCACGGCCCGGATTTTTTATTCAGACAGGCATGTGAAGAGTGGACAGTGGTTTTGTACTTCTGGTTGAGCTAGAGCCACCAGATTTTTCAAGCACCTCCTGGGTGCCGACCTTAAGCTCTGGTGCAAATATGGGGTCCCTGGGTGGTTCGGGGACCGAACTGCACCTGTGTGGGTTTCAGGATCAACTGGCCTCTGGCATCATCTTTGGACCTGTAACTGGCAGAACTTTGAAAACCGGGCTGAGCCACCAAGGGCCGCAGGGGAGAGCTCATCCAAAATTCAGACCTCTAGCTGCTAAGGGGCCCAGACAGTGGCCCTTTTCAGTGTCCATTCAGTACAGGCCCACTGTGCAATCAGCAGCTGAGACAAAAGTTAGAGGTGTTTTTTTACTTCTGGTTGAGCTAGAGCCACCAGATTTTCATGCACCTCCTGGGTGCCGACCTTAAGCTCTGGTGCAAATATGGGGTCCCTGGGTGGTTCGGGGACCGAACTGCACCTGTGTGGGTTTCAGGATCAACTGGCCTCTGGCATCATCTTTGGACCTGTAACTGGCAGAACTTTGAAAACCGGGCTGAGCCACCAAGGGCCGCAGGGGAGAGCTCATCCAAAATTTCAGACCTCTAGCTGCTAAGGGGCCCAGACAGTGGCCCTTTTCAGTGTCCATTCAGTACAGGCCCACTGTGCAGTCAGCAGCTGAGACAAAGTTAGAGGTGTTTTTTTTACTTCTGGTTGAGCTAGAGCCACCAGATTTTTCAAGCACCTCCTGGGTGCCGACCTTAAGCTCTGGTGCAAATATGGGGTCCCTGGGTGGTTCGGGGACCGAACTGCACCTGTGTGGGTTTCAGGATCAACTGGCCTCTGGCATCATCTTTGGACCTGTAACTGGCAGAACTTTGAAAACCGGGCTGAGCCACCAAGGGCCGCAGGGGAGAGCTCATCCAAAATTTCAGACCTCTAGCTGCTAAGGGCCCAGACAGTGGCCCTTTCAGTGTCCATTAGTAAGGCCCACTGGCATAGCAGTTAGAAAGTGAGGTGTTTTTTACTTCTGGTTGAGCTAGAGCCACCAGATTTTTCAAGCACCTCCTGGGTGCCGACCTTAAGCTCTGGTGCAAATATGGGGTCCCTGGGTGGTTCGGGGACCGAACTGCACCTGTGTGGGTTTCAGGATCAACTGGCCTCTGGCATCATCTTTGGACCTGTAACTGGCAAGAACTTTGAAAACCGGGCTGAGCCACAAGGGCCGCAGGGGAGAGCTCATCCAAAATTCAGACCTCTAGCTGCTAAGGGGCCCAGACAGTGGCCCTTTCAGTGTCCATTCAGTACAGGCCCACTGTGCAGTCAGCAGCTGAGACAAAAGTTAGGTGTTTTGTTACTTCTGGTTGAGTAGAGCACCAGATTTTTCATGCACCTCCTGGGTGCCGACCTTAAGCTCTGGTGCAAATATGGGGTCCCTGGGTGGTTCGGGGACCGAACTGCACCTGTGTGGGTTTCAGGATCAACTGGCTCTGGCATCATCTTTGGACCTGTAACTGGCAGAACTTTGAAAACCGGGCTGAGCCACCAAGGGCCGCAGGGGAGAGCTCATCCAAAATGTCAGACCTCTAGCTGCTAAGGGGCCCAGACAGTGGCCCTTTTCAGTGTCCATTCAGTACAGGCCACTGTGCAGTCAGCAGCTGAGACAAAAGTTAGAGGTGTTTTTTTACTTCTGGTTGAGCTAGAGCCACCAGATTTTTCAAGCACCTCCTGGGTGCCGACCTTAAGCTCTGGTGCAAATATGGGGGTCCCTGGGTGGTTCGGGACCGAACTGCACCTGTGTGGGTTTCAGGATCAACTGGCCTCTGGCATCATCTTTGGACCTGTAACTGGCAGAACTTTGAAAACCGGGCTGAGCCACCAAGGGCCGCAGGGGAGAGCTCATCCAAAATTTCAGACCTCTAGTGCTAAGGGCGCCAGACAGTGGCCCTTTCAGTGTCCATTCAGTACAGGCCCACTGTGCAGTCAGCAGCTGAGACAAAGTTAGAGGTGTTTTGTACTTCTGGTTGAGCTAGAGCACCAGATTTTCAGAACCTCCTGGGTGCCGACCTTAAGCTCTGGTGCAAATATGGGGTCCTGGGTGGTTCGGGGACCGAACTGCACTGTGTGGGTTTCAGGATCAACTGGCCTCTGGCATCATCTTTGGACTGTAACTGGCAGAACTTTGAAAACCGGGCTGAGCCACCAAGGGCCGCAGGGGAGAGCTCATCCAAAATTTCAGACCTCTAGCTGCTAAGGGGCCCATGCACGCAGGGCACCTTTTCATGCAAGACAGGCATTTAGATGAAGAAGAGAGTTGAGTTGTTTTTTTACTTCTGGTTGAGTAGAGCCACCAGATTTTCATGACCTCCTGGGTGCCGACCTTAAGCTCTGGTGCAAATATGGGGTCCCTGGGTGGTTCGGGGACCGAACTGCACCTGTGTGGGTTTCAGGATCAACTGGCCTCTGGCATCATCTTTGGACCTGTAACTGGCAGAACTTTGAAAACCGGGCTGAGCCACCAAGGGCCGCAGGGGAGAGCTCATCCAAAATTCAGACCTCTAGCTGCTAAGGGGCCCAGACAGTGGCCTTTCAGTGTCCATTCAGTACAGGCCCACTGTGCAGTCAGCAGCTGAGACAAAATTAGAGGTTTTTGTACTTCTGGTTGAGCTAGAGCCACCAGATTTTCATGCACCTCCTGGGTGCCGCCTTAAGCTCTGGGCAAATATGGGGTCCCTGGGTGGTTCGGGGACCGAACTGCACCTGTGTGGGTTTCAGGATCAACTGGCCTCTGGCATCATCTTTGGACCTGTAACTGGCAGAACTTTGAAAACACGGGCTGAGCCACCAAGGCCGCAGGGGAGAGCTCATCCAAAATGTCAGACCTCTAGCTGCTAAGGGGCCCAGACAGTGGCCCTTTCAGTGTCCATTCAGTACAGGCCCATGTGCAGTCAGCAGCTGAGACAAAAGTTAGAGGTTTTTTTTACTTCTGGTTGAGCTAGAGCCACCAGATTTTCATGACCTCTGGTGCCGACCTTAAGCTCTGGTGCAAATATGGGGTCCCTGGGTGGTTCGGGGACCGAACTGCACCTGTGTGGGTTTCAGGATCAACTGGCCTCTGGCATCATCTTTGGACCTGTAACTGGCAGAACTTTGAAAACCGGGCTGAGCCACCAAGGGCGCAGGGGAGAGCTCATCCAAAATTTCAGACCTCTAGCTGCTAAGGGGCCCAGACAGTGGCCTTTCAGTGTCCATCAGTAAGGCCACTGTGCATTCAGCAGCTGAGACAAATTTAGAGGTCGTTTTGTACTTCTGGTTGAGCTAGAGCCAACCAGATTTTCAAGCACCTCCTGGGTGCCGACTAAGCTCTGGTGCAAATATGGGGTCCCTGGGTGGTTCGGGGACCGAACTGCCACCTGTGTGGGTTTCAGGATCAACTGGCCTCTGGCATCATCTTTGGACCTGTAACTGGCAGAACTTTGAAAACCGGGCTGAGCCTCCAAAGGGCCGCGGGGAGAGCTCATAAAAAATTTTTAGAGAACCCTCTAGTGCTAGGGGCCCAAGACAGTGGCCCTTTCAGTGTCCATTTCAGTAAAGGCCATGTGCGTTAGCCAGCTGAGAGAAA
>VCHM03000517.1:0-12774 GCA_006182925.3 Reinhardtius hippoglossoides
AAAAATAATGCTTCCTCGCAACAGTTTACCTCTTTATTTTCTATGGCGGTCAATCAGAAAAAAGCTCACGACAGAACCTTGGAATAACTCCTCTTCTTCTCCGAAGCCCATCATCCTGCAAACACAACAATTTTAATCAAGTCAAACTGTCAGTTGATGAACTGCAATTTCAAAAAACATCATGTAGAAGTGAGTGGATGAGAGGAGAGTGATTCAATGGGAAAAGGGTGATTGTAAAACAGAAAATACTCACGTGTATGATTTCCCAGAGCCTGTTTGACCATAAGCAAACAGACAGGTGTTGAATCCTTCGAAGGCCCTTAGTAGCAGAGGTCTAGCCAGTGTCTCGTACACCATCTGCTGGCTGGCAAACGTGGACTCGCTCTCATCCACCGAGCAGAAAGAGAGGTCAAAGGTAAAGGAGTAACTCTGTTTGGACTCAGGATGTTGGACAATGGTCTCCTGGCCTTTCATGAAAATGACCTGCGATGCTTTCTCTGCCTTCTCCCTGTAAAAGGTTAGAAATATCATCAAAAAACGTGATTGCAGAAAAGGATTTAAAACTGAGCACTTCAATAAGCTAAACATGTAAATTATTTGTAGATTCCATAAAGTCTGCATTTTGGTTGTTTGTCACTGTTGGCCCTGCAATTTGATGGCGACCTGTCCAGGGTGTAAACAACCTCTAAGCCAATGTCAGCTAAGATTGAATCCAGCTCCCACCCTGAACCTGAAAGGTTTAGATAATGGTTGAATAAATTATTTTAGTAATTAACCGTAGCAGGAGATGATGGAAAATGCACATCACAATTTCCCGAAGCCCAAGGTGATGACATATTTGTTGTTTCTTACGACCAAAAACCTAAAGTTGCTGTCAGAAGACAAAGAAAAGCAGCAAATCCTCACAACTGAGAAGCTGGACTAGTTGCTTGAGTTTTTTTCTGACAATTAACCAGTGGATTAAATGAACTTGTAACTGAGAGAATGAGTCATTTTTAATTTGACACTGAGAATGTCTGAAACATGTTGTAAAATACAATTATATATATTCCTGCCAGTTGTTTAATTTGTTCAAATCCCTTAGAATTTCTGAGCGATGTCTTTGCGTGTCCAGAATTAACACAGTTGAATCAAATAAGATTTGATTTAACTGCACCTTGGTTTGACATTAGTTGTACATCCTGATGTCCAGAAGAGTCAGCAGTTACTTTGGATGAACCACACCCTTACCTGCAGACTGATGAGGTGAGTAGTGCATTATACCTACCAGGCACTGAAAGGCCGGACACGGACAGCCACAGTCACTGCACTGTCTTCCATCTTTAATGAATCCTCACTGGGACGAGACCTTCTTGGAGCGGGATGTCCTGATCACCTGTAGCACAGGGTTGGGCCTGTGCACACCATACTGTATTATATGGAGAGTCCTCATCCGCAGGTGTTCTAACTCAGGTCCTAATGAGCAGCCTGCACTCCTGCTGGTGGTGCATCATGGGACTTGAAGTTTTTCTTAGGCAAAGTTCACCATTTTGCCTCGACAATGCCAACATTATCAAATGTTACTTCAGATTGTAATCCATTAATTTTATTTCAAAGCAGGGATACTGATACTGATACTGATCTTCATTTATTACTTTGTATATTTTTGACTCAATCCCAGAATTTCCTTACTTCTGGGCAGAGAATGACTCTTAAACAGCAAAACCTTACCAATCTGAGAAGATCGGTGTGATACCTCATCACTGTTCTTGTGCAATGTATAAGCTAAATATATATATATATGTATATTGCACCTTTGCTATATAATCATTTATACTACGATGATTGTTGATATTGTTTTATTGTCCATACTTAAATGCCAGCTTTGGCAGCTTAGGGCCTGAGCACCAATAATGCGGAGGCCCTATAGGTTTTTGTTTGATTATTCAGGCAAGTCATCAGAGGGATTTATTTGAACTCCTCTGTGCATGGTCCAATCAGCACCAAGACACTCACCTATGATCAGAGTTCCGCCCTGATCAGATCCATATGTCAATATTGATTCATTGACACAGCGCCACTTGCTGGTGACAGGGAGTGATATGCTTTATACTTTGATGTACTGCTCCTGGCTGCTCTACAATACAGTATACAGCTCAAATGAGCTCAGACGAGTCATATGACCATGGTCAGAATTGTGACATCTCCTCAAAACATGTAAACATTGAGGTGCAGCGAAGGTTGATCCTTCGGCAAAGGAGACAAAGTTGTCATAACTCCACTGTGCATTGTCCAATCAGCACCAAAATACTCATTTATCTATGGGGAAGAGTGGAGGTGGGTGGAATAGAGAGAGAGATGGGGTGGGGGGAGGGAGAGGGAGAGAGAGAGATCAGGAACATCACACTTGAACTCTGTAAGACTGATTGTTGTAATGAAAATAATTATAAGTCACATGTTGGAAATGCTTTCCTGTAGAAATACGTTTTAAGCAGTGAAAGATGTGTAATGAGTTAGCGAGCCTAATCTCATCAGTCAGGGAGTTTCAGAACCTCGGAGCCCTGACTGAGAAAGCCTGGTCACCTTGAGTAGCCAGCCTTGACCTTTGGGACAGCCAACAGGGACAGGCAGGCTGAAATCAGTTACGACTGGGATTATAGGGAGTCAAGACCTGCAAAATGTATGTGGGGGCCAGCCCATGTTGAGCTTTAAAAGTTATTAAAAGAATCTTAAAATCAATCCTAATTTAACTGGTAACCAGTGATGGGGTGCAAGAATTGGCGTGATATGAACCCCATGGTTTGTATTTGTTAAAATACGAGCAGCAGTGTTTTGAACAAGCTGCAAACGAGTTACTACGGATTGGCTGAGGCATGTATACAGGGTGTTACAATAATCCAGGCAGGAGAAAACAAAGCCATGTATTAACTTTTCTAGGTCAGGGAGAGATAGAACCAATTTGATTTTAGAGATGTTTTAGTAGATGGAAGTAACAGGATTTAATGATTTGATTAACATGTGTTTTGAAATTCAGATGAGAATCGAATGTGACACCTAGATTTTTAGCTGAAGTTTTAATATTGGCTGCCAGGGAACCGAGAAATGATAGGGTTCTGCCTGCTGGCTGGTCGGGACCGAAGATTTCAGTTTTATTGGAATTTACCTGAAGGAAGTTAAGTGAAATCCATTCCTTAATGGCGGATAGGCACTCTGTCAGGACACTCATGTGGCTGACGTTGTCTGGCTTGAAGGACAAGTATATTTGGGTGTCATCGGCATAAGAATGGTATGATATCCCATTAAAAAGGCTGAAGACGTTTCCCAATGGGAGCATGTAGAGTGAAAATAGAATGAAACCTTGTGGCACTCCACATAACTGTGGACTATAGTGGCATCCGATCTTGATGGTGTATCATGATCATGCTGGCTGCTGACCATGGACTATGATTGCAGCAGGACTGCTGATACATAGGAGTATTTCTCCTCAGATACTTGACCATTAATGACATTAATCCACCAATTCACTTGTTTACCCCAAGGGGCAACTCCCCGGTCTGAGCGATGAGGCCAATACGGAAGTGCAAAAGGGTGCAGTTCACTGGGTGGCCACTTGAGGCTGGCTCCAAGAAGGAGCAAATTCCCGTTGACTCCCATGTTAAAAAGCCCGACTTTGGAGCAGAATTAAACCTATTTACAGGATGGTTCAAAAAATGGTTTTAGTCTCAATCACTTAGTTCTTCCTTCATGACAACTCTGAGGGGGTGAATTTTTTTCTAACTCACTCGTTTAAATTATATAGAGGTTTGATATTATGAATAATTATCACTTGATGGACAGGTGACGTCACCGTTAGCTCGCGACTCCAGCTCCTAGCCTGTTGGCTGCTCGGCTTCACCTGAGCTAACAGGCTAACAGGCTAACCTCCTCCCCGAACAGGACCCGGGTCTGTGGAGAGGTTTCACTCACACATCGGATGAATAATACGGTTTGATGTTCGGCTTGTTCTCCTGACGGAGAAGCTAAACACGTCTGCGCTCCAGTTTCTGTGGTAAGTGAAGTTTATTTGATGTATGTGTTAGTAGTGATGAGCAGGTATCGGTGTCTCTGTACCTGGCTTGTTAGCTTAGCTCCGCTAGCCTGCAGGCTAGATACCAGCAGTGATGGCGATGCTAACGGGACCGCACGGGAGTTATTGACCCGACATGAACCGAGACAGGAGACTGTGTGTGTTGGAGAATAAGCTCCACCACGTTAGATATCTAATGTTATGTAAAGTTGTTTCACTCGCCAACCTATTTGACTTGACTCCGTTACACAGATTATTATTCTGCAGAAACAGATTTACTGTGATCAACTGAAACGTGAGTATTTAAAGTCACATCTGCATTTTAAGAGCAGCTGTTTCAAGTAGCATTACGTCTCCTAAAGCTCTTTATTCAGAGTGTTGGTGTTGATGTGTTGTAACGTGTTAGTGAAAACTAAACTTGTCGGCTACATTCAGTTTTTACATCGTTAATCTTAGGCAGACTTTACTGAATTATTGTGTTAAATAAGTGGACATGCAGAATAATGTATTTTTTTGTCACATAAATAAATTATAGGAAGTGTAACTTTACTAGAATATACAGTCACATAGAGAACCTGAGGCTGATGTCCACCACCTATTTCCTAAGCTGAAATGATTATGATCTGATGAACTTTGAAGTAATAAACTTTATTTTTACCATGTAAAAGTCTGTGAAGGAGTTAACCTGGCACATGTATGACTTTACATATCTGTGTATTTGTGTTGAATGTTCCTCCAGGTGCCTCCGACAGCCTGCACCTGTGGATGTCCAACATGAGACACAACTGGAATCCAACCAGCCTGAACACTGAGTCATCACTTCAACACTGACTCCAGGTACAGACCTGTTTTCATAACTTACAAACAATCAAAGCAAAGTATTGCACATAATACATAATGCATTAAATTATAAATGCAATACTATTAATGTGGAAGAACTCCATACTGTACATTCATTGTCTTGGTAGTGCACTGTTTAATCCAAAACCATATTCTAAAAACATAGTTGAATATCCACAGAAAACAAGGATACAAACTTTGTTCATAAGTAACACTTCCTCTACAATAATGCCATACTTTTATGTTTCCTGTCATTTTATTAGGGACGGACGAGCCTGAAGGACACAGCTGTGCTGACCGTGTTCTGTCTCTTATGGCAAGAAGAAAAATAAAACACTGGGTTTTTATCTAAAGTGTATCAAATCAGAAAGTAAAAGATAAACATTGTTCTGATAAGTGTTCATTTTTTAAACCAACCATAATGAATATAGAAATTAACTCTATTATCCATGACACTTAGCAATGACTGCCAACTCTAAACAGTTGCAGGCCATCTTTAGTTAAGGGAGGAAAACATGAAGTGTTGTGCAGATGAAGCTGGTGCAGGTCGTCCACATGTTGACCAGCCTGAAGCTGCCGATCTCCACCATGTTGCTGCTGCCACAGTGGATGCTGAGGACATCAGGTGCTGCAGTGCTTCATCTAATGAGAAGAAGAAACTCACTATAAAAGGATGTTTTATGTTGTTCCAGCAAAGACTGGTTCTTACAGTTCATTCTGTGTTCAGCAGGTGGAAGCAGCACAGACTTCAGACAGAACCGATGTACTGGGCTCTGGGTTTATACCCTCATGGTTAAATGCACATATTGTAAGTAACTTTGGATAAAAGCATCAGCTAAATGAAATGAAATGTACTGAAAGAAATAAAACATTGTACAAATAGATAAAATGTCTTTCTACCTCATCTGTAATATTCAAGGTGATAATCTCCCACAGAGCTGTTGATAACAGTCCACATCAAGTCTCTCCACTTCTCTGTGTGAAAACATAATTATATAATAAATATGAGAAAAGTTTGAGTGGAGATTATAATCTTATCTAAACTGTCTAATTCACTGTAAATTCCATAACAGGCTAAATAAACAAGGTGGCAATAGTAATGGTGGTTATACCAGCCTGTATCAGAACATTTGTGAAACATATAGTTACTATCACATGCAACTTACACATGTAGCGTATTGATATTAACTTATTAACTTATTAAAATTTAAATCAAGTCACAACCAAACACACGACTCTGTAGTAGTGTAGTTAATTTGCTTCAATCTGTTCATTACACGTTAAATAAACGGTCACTTTTATAACAATTACATATTAAAAACCACTTGAGGCATGTAAGCATATGATTATGATAATAGATAAAGCAATAGGTTTTGTTGTTGTGTAGTTTCAAGGTTACTTACCTCTAGTGAGTTCGTTGTAAAGATCGGACCATCCGGAAGCAGCAGCACGCAGCGCTAGCCGGTTAGCAGCCGCGGGTAGCATGTAGCCTAGCTCCTTAGCCTGAGCTAACCAGGTAACATTGAGCTCTACGGGCGTGGCTCTGCTGTCAGTCTTCACTCGCGCTCCTCCTCCTTGCTCATTTATTGGTTAGCCAGGAACTAGGAGGAGTCAGCACGGCAAGATGGCGCCGGGGGAACGCCTCCTACTAGCCTCATTCTCACTCTGCAGAAACCAACGGGTGACGTCACGGACGCTACGTCCATTATATATACAGGCTATGATTTCAACTCTGCTCCGCCTCTCTGAACTTGTTCTAGGTAAGTGAAGTATCACTATATGGAAGTTTATCTAGAATGTCAACTTATACACATAAGGTGCATAATTTAAGTTTAAAATTAAAATATTGGAACATGACAAGTTACCTGCTGTTACCTGCTGCTGCTTAATGTTGATAATGTGCTGGTTTGTGTGGTGTTGCTTTCATGACAGATGTGGGAATACTGTTGCTGGCTTGTGTTGTGTTTTCTGCTGCTTATCTTTCATTCCGGTAGTATTCTTGTCATTATATATTGACATTTAAATGAATGAGTGAGAAGCTAGCGTGATGCTAAGTAGCGTTAGCTCGCCTCGGTCGGGCGCAAACGCCGTTAGCCTGTGGCTAAGTAGCTGAATTAAGTGTTTATTTCGACCCGACGTCAGTGTGAGTGGTTTTATGAAACAGTACGGAGACTAACTGCGGCGGGTTTGGTGAGTTTTTTATTTGGTTTCTGTAGAGTTTGAGGACGAGTTGACGGGGAAGCTAATGCTAGGTGCGCACGTGCTACATTAGCAGCGTAGCTCCGGATGGCTTGCGCTGTAGTGAGCGGGAGAGGGAGCGGGAGCCTGCGTCTCTCTCGGCTGACAGAGAAGCTCCAGAGAAGTCTGAACGTAGCGGTGTGTTGTTAAGCTATGTCGGTGAATACACGCTCCTCCTCCCTCCGCACGGCGCTGGAGGCAGGTGAGTCCCGAAGTCAGTAGTCTGGCCGCCGCCGAGCATTAGAGCCAAGATGGATTTGGACGCCGGAACCAGGTAACGGTTGTTGTAGTAGTTTAATGCGTAACAAAGTGTGTTTTAAACTACTTGACCAAGCTAGCTAGTAGGGTGATTGGTTGTATTGTTCATTGGTGTGCACATAATGTCTGTTACTGAGAGCCTGGGTATTTTTTGTGTATTTATGTTTGTTTGGATTTGTTTTTAAAATGTTTTTGTGTGCGCGTGTAAAGTTTAAAAGCAGTAACTAGGAAACGACAAGCACACAATCAGCTGATCGAAGATGGAATGCAGGCTCACTACATTCATACTGGAGACTAGTGTGTTGATATGATGACAATAATGTAAAGATGTTTTCCATTGTTTTAATATTTGAATCCACAGGCTGCAGTAACAGAGCATCTGAGAAGACACCCTGAAAAAAGACGTCTTTCTCGTGTGAAAGAAGACGAGAAGCTCGCCATCATGGCCGATGAGACGGCCCTGCAGACCTCATGTATTCAGGAAAATGCAGAAGCTGATGAATGTCGTGAAAATATTCCACCCAGAGGCACCGCTGCAGCTGAGACCTCAAAGCTCCTGGTCCAAGGAGACTTGGCTGGATATTCCTCTGCAGATCCAGGTGGAGAAAATAAGCCCCTCTCTGAGAACTGCACCTTTTCAACCCCAGCCCCAGTAAGCATCAGTGGTGAGGACACAGTCGGAATCCTTCCTTCTAATGTGACTCGCGACATGAGCTCCTCCAGCGACACGTCGGTTCAGAGTGCTGTGTCACAATTCGCTACCTCGGATGTGTGGAGTAACACCAGTTCAAAAAATGTAACCATTGAGATTCATGCCAAACCCGTGGAAACTATCGCTGTGGAGGCAAACGAAGAAGAGCTGCTTACCAGTCGTGATACTGAGTCAACGGACAAAGAGACACATACGGGCTCCGATCTGAGTGCCTCCACTAATTTAAATACCACTGATCAAACATCCTGCCCTCAGAACAAGACTCTGGATCTTCCACCATCTAGTGTAAACAGTCCCAAAACAGGAAGTGTGGCTGCAGATCAGGTTAGTGCTGACGATCAGAGCACTACTGAAACTTCCCTTGATACGAATCAGAATAGTTCAGAGACAAAGGATCATTCACAATCTTTACCAGACGGTCTTTCTGAAATTTTGGGCCATCAAGGCACTGATACGGAGAACAACCAAGCAAACACCTTAGATTTGAAGGTAGACTCGTTTGCAACCTCAACGCCGATGACTCACTGTCAAGTTTTCCCCTTCAGCTCTGAACATGACAAGGGCAAAGCCACCGCGGCACGAAGAAGCTTTATGGGGACGGACCCGGTAAGCTGGTCATTCAGGTGCCACCATATGTTCCATCAAATTTAATCACAGGCCTTCTGTATGAGAAGTGTGTGGTCGCACATTATTTACATCTCTCTCCATCTTCCCTCTGCTGTTGTCAGCATCCAAACAGCCCAACTCTGGCCTGCCGAGACCACCGATGAGCAGCATACCATCGGGCTTCCCGAGACCTGCAAACAGGGCTCAGCCTCCGTCAGCAAAAAGTAACGTGGGGCCTGCAGGTAATAATACAGTGGTCAGACTGTAGGCTTTGATTGTTTTGGTCAGTTATAAATAGGAAAAGTATATGTGCATAATTGTATCAGTACAGGGTTGAAATTGCTTTACCTTTTGGTTTGTAATTTGCAATCATTGAGGACTAAGGACCTGGAGTATCGTCTAAAACTATCTTGTGATATACTTTTTTTTTTAATCAGCTGCTAACCCTGGGACGAAGTTTACAAAACCAAAGAAGCACCCGACAACCAGAGGTCAACCTTTGCCAACAGCAAAGGGGAAGAAAACAGGTAAATACTGACGTGCTGTAATAATGTACAATACAACCGATCTTTATTTTGTAGGACTTTTGTTGTTAGGACTCATTGTTGGATCCAACCCCCGTGACTAAAACAATTCAGCTGTTGTGATAGTGTTAAAAAACCTATCTGAGCTCATTCTTTCTCCTCCTGTCAGACAGTCCTACCCATCCAGTGGAGCTGAGACCTCAACTGCCTCTGATGCTGTGAATGGATTCAAAAACCCGGAACGGCCTGGAACCAGCTGCAACCAGAGAGTGTTACCAGCTAAACCCAAAGAGACGGTAGGTTGGAAAAATGTCACACTCTTCTGTTTGCAAAACTCTTGACTTTTAGTGAGCTACTTACTTACCGTGCTGCAGTGCCCGTCATGCTGCTGCCGCAAAAACATGACCTCTTGCAAACGCAGAAGCAGAAACCAGAAATCGCCTGTAAAACCACCATAGATCTCAGCCAGCTAAACCACAAGGACATGGTAAGCTGGGACTGCAGCAAGGGAAATGTTCATTCATCATCTGCATAATAAGATCTTTGGAGTTGGGTTTCTGTGTTTAATGCACATCCATGTTTTTCTGTAGATGACACCTTCTGTTAAACCTAGTCTGTGTAGATTTCACGAGCAATCACAAAGGTCATGATCCATCTATAAAGAAGACTGATCTGTTGCCACTTCTTCAACTGGTTTGTTTTTATAATGCTGCAAAATGTGTATTTACATCAGTAAAGAAGGGACACAGTGGTGGAGCCAGGGCAAAGTCACGGCTGTCTGGCCTTCATTCTGCTCCAACACCCATTTTTAAATACTTAAACATTGGAAACAATGTCCATCTCCAGAGCCTTTGAAATGTGGTAACAGTCCTCGCCTCGGTGTTCCCTTCTTTCCCTTTGGTGTTACCACAGCAAGTTGTAAAAAATCAACTGGAGGCTCGAGCCAACATCCCAACTCAAATCCCTCCAGTAGCCATTCTGGTCGATCATTAGGAGATAAGGATTCTCCTGTGTACTGGCTGCAGGACGAATGCCTGCCTGAAATTACTTTCCTTGATTGTACGTCTGATTCCACAATGCAAATAACTAGCACTGAAGGAAACACTTCTGACATCCAGCCTCCTAAACTGTCAAAACATAATGGCACACAGCTGGTACAGACCAGAATGATAAGATGGTTGACACCCCTGACAGGAAGGGTCAGCTTGAGCGCTGGCTGGATGACAGATATTTCCCAGAAATTACTCTCCTCGAAGTGACTATTGATTCAGAGCTTTCACCAGCAGCAGACATGTCCACTATGGAGGTTAGAGAGGATGTTCCCCCAGTGGATGCTGTGAAACCCAGCAAGCCTTCATCAGAGCTCGTGGATTGATTGTGGCAGAGCCTGACGGACCGTCATGATGCAAAGTGAAGATCTGTCAAGTACTCTTACTGGCGGTGTCACCAACACCACAAGCTCATTTAGCGAACAATCAAAGTCTGTGCAGGAAAACGTGAAATCTTCTTTGGAAGCAACTCGGGATATTTCTGTGGGTAGTGTTTTAGAAAACAACACATCCTCAGAGCTCAGTGAACAAAACACAAAGAGTCAATATCAGCTGGGACACAGTCGGGATCCTTCCTTCTAATGTGACTCGCGACATGAGTCCTCCAGCGACACGTCGGTTCAGAGTGCTGCGTCACAAATCGCTACCTCGGATGTGCAGAGTAACACCAGTTCCAAAAAATGTAACCATTGAGATTCATGCCAAACCCGTGGAAACTTCTATCGCTGTGGAGGCAAACGAGAAGAGCTGCTTACCAGTCGTGATACTGAGTCAACGGACAAAGAGACGCAAACGGGCTCCGTCTGAGTGCCTCCACTAATTTAAATACCACTGATCAAACATCCTGCCCTCAGAACAAGACTCTGGATCTTCCACCATCTAGTGTAAACAGTCCAAAAAGGAAGTGTGGGCTGAGATCAGGTTAGGCTGACGTTCAGAGCACTACTGAAACTTCCCTTGATACGAATCAGAATAGTTCAGCTGCTAAGTCAGGTGAGTCGTGTGATGTGCAGAACGGAACTTTTGATATACATTCTCTTCGAAAATCCTGTGGCACTAGTGCTTTAGGGGAAACCGGTGCAGCGACCCTTTGTCTCCAGAAAACCCATTTTATGTAAACCTTGTAAACCGAATGATACAATAACAATAACGGAACCAGCTCAAGCGACAGTCCCCAGAATACCTTGGACAAACCCTCTCCTTCAAAAATCTGTAATCCAACCATTGACTCTAAAGACAAACTATGATGTCCACACTCCTGAAGTATCAAAACAAATGGGACCTGTACAGACCCAGAGGGCAAGTTGACACACCTGAGAATACATTTGAAGCTCCACTGTCCCTTTCTCCGCCGAGTAAACTGAACAAAGGTCATTCACAATCCCAACGTCTTTTGAAAGTTTTGGGGCCCAAGGTGATCGGAAAACCAAAAAAACACCTTAGATTTAAGGGAGACTCTTTGAACCTCAACCCAGAAAAACTGTAAGTTTTCCCTTCACTTGAACAACAAGGGCAACCACCCGGCAAAAAAAAGCTTATGGGGCGGGCCCGTAAGCCTCGTTCAGGTGCCACCAATTTCCCTCAAAATTTTAATCCAACCAAAAACTTTATGCCCGGGAGCGAATCCCCCCTTCCCCCTTTTAAAGCTGCATCCAGCTTTTTTAAAACAACCCCCCCTCGCACTTCCGGAAAATGGAGCCGAATTCAGAGTGCACATGACAACAGAAACCCCGTGAGGCCCTGAAAAACCCGCAGCTTCACACAGGGGGGAGGCTTTGAATGTTAACATCTTTTTTTTTGACAATGTTTATGGCATTTTTTTGTTTTTAAAAATATATAAATTAATTTTGGGGCTTGTCATATCGTCGTTAATTCATATTTTTTATGATTGAGACCAGAGAACAAGCTTGCCCCTTGATTGATGATGTCTCTTTTTGACACTTTTTAAGACACGGGTTTTAAACCCCACAACTTTCGTTCTACCCAAAGGGAAGCAGTGTGTAGCGTCTTTTTAGAATGGCTTGGTGGAAAACAGATGTACACAACACTTCAGTCTTGGGGTTTTGACATCATGTAATGCCTTCTTTTTGAGAAGTGTGTGGTCGCACATTATTTCATTTCTCCATCTTCCCTCGTGTTTCAGCATCCCAAAAAGCCCCAAATCTGGCCTGCCGAACCACCGAGAGCAGCATACCCCTCGGGGTTCCCGAACCTGCAACAGGGCTCAGGCCCCGTCAGCAAAAAGTAACGTGGGGCCTGCAGGTAATAAACATGGCAACTGTAGGGTTTGTTTTTTTTGGTCATTTAAAAAGGAAAAGTTAAAAGTGCATAAATTGGATCAGTACGGTTGAAAATTTCTTACCTTTTGGTTTGTAATATTTCAATCATTGAGGACTAAGGACCTGGAGTATCCTAAAAATATCTTTTGATATACTTTTTTTTAATCAGCGCTAAAAACCCCCGGGACAAGTTTCAAAACCAAAAAAGCACCCGAACCAGAGG
>VCHM03000518.1:0-12717 GCA_006182925.3 Reinhardtius hippoglossoides
ACATAAGGGAAAACCCTCTTTGAAAAATTTCTATGTTTTGGTGGACCCATTTTGGAACCCCTGGGGAGTTCATTATATATAAATACAGCCCTTTTCATACTGATGCAAAGGGGTAAATGAAAAAACCCCAAAGTGTTTTTTTTTGGGTAAACATTTCTTAGACCTAATTTTTAAATTTAAATACTTACTAAATTCTGATTTGGGGCATCTTCATGGCACTTTTTCCCTCGTGCTTATACCTAAACCCAATGAAGACAAATTGTTTTAAAATTTTTTTTTAAAAACCCTTTTCTACGGAAAATCTACTCACAAAACAAGATGTAACGCCCTTTTGGGGAAAGTGCCCCACAATTAATTATTTAAACCAAATCTCGGAAACCTAAGCTAAAAGAGATGAAAAGATTTCCCTCAAAAACATCCCAACAGAGAGGCAAAACAGCGCTTCCCATAAAAAATTGCCCCCATAGGATTCCTTGTTTTTCTGCAAGACAGAGAGCAAATCCTTTGGATCGGTAGAAAATCCAAATATGGTCAAACAAGCTGCAAAACCCAAAAGAGAAGAAAAAGGCTAATTTTTTTTTTCTTTGAAAAAGATCCTGCAAAATTCAGCCCAAATTTCATTTTTTTTCCCAAATTTAAATTTTTCCTTTAACAATAATTTCATCTTTTTTTGGGGTCATTTTTCATGAAAAAACACGGGTTTTCCCGACGCCACCATATTTTTTTTTTTTTTTTAGTTTTTTTCTGAAATTTAAATTCAAACCTTTTTTTCCCCAAATCATTAAATCATTTCTGTGTTTTTAAAAAGGTCTGAAATAAGGGGTTGGGGGGGGGGGGGGGTTTTGGGGGAAGGGGGCCCCCCGGGTTTTTTTAAAAACCACTGTCACTCTAAAAGGGGGAAAGTCTCTTTCCCCCCCGGGCCCCCCAAAAATTGCGTGTTTTATGCACCCCCTGGGAAAAAGCCCTATTTTAAACTCGGCCAAAAATTGAAATATCTGGGGGAAAAAGGGTCGTTGTCATTTCGGGGTGAAGGACAACCCCCCTGCAGACCCTGGGGCATAACCCATGGAAAAAACCCTCACACGTTTCAAGGTAGGTTTTATTCGATAAAATTTTAAATTTCGTGGGGGGTTTTGGGTTTAAAAGGGTTAACAGGTAAAGTAGATGGGAGGAAAATTTTTAACTTTCGTCGCCTTGTTTCACTGTAATATTTTTTTACCACGGGGCATAAATCACAGTGCCCTTTCAACTTTTTCCAACCCCCTTGCGCCCTTTCCAGTCGCCGTTCAGCCCTTTTTATATAGTCGTTCGGTGAAAAGGGGTTTCAATTATCGGAAGGTTTACATTGTGTGTGCCCGAAAGCACAGGCCCCCTTCCTTTTCAAGAGCATCTCCTTTTCCCCGTTTTGGGCTACTCCCTAAACACCAGGAACTGAGCGTGCCGAGTATAGAGATGACCAACAGGGGCAGAAGATGTTTTTCCTGGGGCCTTTTCTGAAGAAAAAAAATTATAATAAAACCCCTTTTAAACCTTTAAGGGGCCAAATTCCCCCAGACATATTCAGAATAGCCAATAACTCGTGCTGTGGAATGCCTTGATGTTTTCACATCGTGCTTTCATTTTTTTATAATTGGGGTTGACCCGGACTTACTCGTGATAATCCTACCTGTATCTCGCTCTTCCCTTTCCCTCAAAGTAAATGTAAAAAATTTCCCAAAAAACATGCTGCAAAGGAAAAATAAATGATGAGTTTAAATATTTAATGATGGAATACAGTAATTTAAAAAAAATCACTGCCCGGGTTTAACCCTTGGGATTTTTCCCCTGTTTGGGGCTTTTCAGCTAATTTATGAAAAGTTTTTCAATTAATTTTCCATTCATTTGAATTTTTGTGATTTTTTAAATTCTTTTTTAAACATATTAAAATTTACTTTATCAGGGAAAAAGACTTGATGTGATTTAAATTACAGTGATTTTTTAAAATCTTGCAGATTATTTAGCTAAAAACGCCCCACAGCTTTATAGTTTTGGTTCATTTTCATGTCCCTCTTTGTCATTTTGGGCAGTGGGCGCAGGTTTCCCGCAAAAACTCTGGATCCACAAACCAAAAAGTAAAGGGGATTTCCCTGACCGACACCGCATCCTTCCAAAACCCTGGGTTTTGTGGGAATCATTAAAATAGGTTTTTTGTGTAATCTTTTCACAGACACAACCAAAACAAATGGACCCGGTGTGAAACATAAAACCCCCTTGGAGGAATAGTAAACTTTTTTTAAAGGGGTTTTTTGGTATTTTTTACCTTTCTTGGGGGGCCCAAAGGGCACAGTGAAAACCCTTTACCTTTTACTACTAAAAAAAATAAAATGATTCGCTTTAAAATTTACTCAATGAACTTTTTGCCAGATTGGGAAAGAATTAACCCTTTGAGGCCCTTCCGGGAAAAATCGGTGTCAGTGGGGCTTAATTCACCAAATGGGGCCCAAACCCCTGGGGAACAAAAGAAGGGTTTAGTATTTGCTCTTAAATGCGGAGGGGTAATAAGCAACTTTTTTTTATCAAAATTTTCAATATTTTCTTGTAAGGGAATCTATATTGTTTTTTTTATTGGGTTTATTTTTGCTGCCCTCAAAAAGGGCAAAACTCAGTAATGCCGGGTTTAAGGAGGAAGACATGTCTATGAAATTTTAAAATCCGAACCAAACTAAAAGGGCCTTTAAACTGAGATTGTTTTGGCAAATGCTGTAGGACAGAATAAAAACCCGCTAAAGGCCCCCGGGCGCTAAAATGTATTTAGCTGCTTCCCAGTCTTTCTGGGGGCCCCCTTTTGGGGACCAACTTTCACCTGATAAAAACCAAACCAAACCCTCCTCTCATCCATCTCGCAGGAAAAGGGGGATGAAACTTTAAAAAAATTTTTTTAACCCCCCTATAAAAAAAAAGTTGTTTTGTTTTTTTTGATGCAGTCGCCACCCCTTTTGGACCTTAGGGAAAAAAGATATCGCCCCCCAAAGGTTTTGTCGTCATCACCGAGTTGATTTCCGGGATTTTTAATTTTTAGTTAAAACCCCCAAAATTAATTAAACAACCCCTTGGGACTATTTGTTATTGGGCACGAGTGGGGGGACTGGTGTCAAAAAAACCCCGGGGGCTTAAATTATGTGCAATTATTCTGTCCCAAAGCCCAAAAGAGGGAAAAAACAAAGGGTTATTTTAAAAATAAGACGGGCTGCTTCTGGGGTGTGTTTTGGTGTGTGTGTTTGTGGTGTGGTTTTGGGGTTTTGTGTGTTTTGTGTGTGGGGTGTTTTGGTGGTGTGTGTGTGTGTGTGTGTGTGTGTGAAAGGGGTGAAGAATTTTTCATAAGTTTTTCTGTGGAAGGGGTCACCACTGCGACCAGAATTTCACCTTGCCCTGGGTTGGGGAGCTTTGGCGGGGAATCCCGCCAAAGTAATTTTTATCCTTAAATTTAATTTGCATATTTTTTGCAAATACAAAATTTGATGTCCAAACCCCCGTGGGAAAGCACGGGGCCAAAACCCAAAAAAGAAAAAGGCCAAAATCCGCACAACCCTCCCGGTTTTTCAGCAGCTCGGGGGTTGTTTTTTAAAATATTTTGCCAAAAAATATGACAAACCCCCGGGCCGCGCCAAATTAAAAAATTTTTTACATGATTTATTTTAAAACCCTTTTTAAAAAAAGCTCACGTTTAAAATTTCTACATTAAAAAAAAAAAGAGGAAAAAGATTTTGGGGTGATCATGAAAAACACGGGGATGAAAACGTTTTTTTGAACTGAATTCGGAATTGATATAATTAAACAGGGTTTTTTAGGGAGTGAAGGGGCATTTTTTTGGGTTTTCAAACAAAAAAAGATTTTTTCCTTCCCCTTTACTAAGTTGCCCCCCCATAAAAGATTTCCCAAAAAGCCAAAATATAATCTAAGGATTCAGTGTGTGTAAAAAAACCCTTTCAAAAAATTGGGGGGGGTTTCTAAAAATTTGGGGCTCCCTCAAAAAAATGGGGGCAGGGGGGCGGGCATCAGACTTTATAAAAATGGAAAGAAAAATGGGGATCTTCCACGGGGAGGGGCCACTGGCTGGGGTTTAAAGGGGTTTCCATACATCCCCAAAAACCCTCCTGCCCCGTTAGTGGGGATTGGACAAGGCAAACTAAACTTCCCTTTTTTTCTCCCAAAGAAGGAAAAGGTTTAAGGTTGGGTTAAATGGGGGGCCCTTCAAACCCCTTCAAAAACCCGGCCCCGTCCCTCCCTTGGTTATGGGGGGGGTGTGTTGTTTGGGGGGGGGTTGTGTGGGGTTTTTTGTGTGGGGGGGTTGTTGAAATGAATTTTAAAACCTTTGGATTGGCTTGAAAAAAGCGGGGTAAAGTTTAAAATTCAGTGGTTCTTTTTGTTGGTTTGGGCCCGTCCTGGGCATGAGTTGGTTTCCCCCCCCCAAACCCGCCCGCGGGGTTTCCACTTTATCACCTAATTTGGGGAGGGATAAAGAACCCCGGGGGGGGCCTCCTCCCCCCCCCCGACCTTTTCACGTAACTGGGGGAAAAACTTTCCAAGGGGGGGTTTTAAATTTTCCGGATTGGTTTTTTTGGGGTCTTTTTCTGGGATTTATTTATGAAACCTTAAAATTTTTATTTTTTTTCCCGAAATTTAAAAGGGGGTTATTCCCAAAACCGGGGGGAGAACTCATAAAATTAAAAAGGTAAAACTGACCGAATGTCCAAAGGGGGTTTTTTAAACCGAATGGGGAAATCGACCCGGGGGGCCTTCCCCACCCCTTTAAAACCCCAAAATGGGTTTCAAAAACGGGCCCCCAAAAGACTCAAAAAACCCCCCAAAAAAGGGCCCGGGGGGGCCCCCCATAAACCTGGAAAAAATTTATACTTTTTTTTGGGGGATAAAAGGGAAGGGGGGGAGGGGGCGGCCACTTTAACAATCCAATTTAATATAAACCAAACCCCACTTCGGGCCCAATTTGGAAAGGGTCCTTTTTAGGGGGGGCTAAGTAAAATTAACATTTTTATATCTATCCAAACATAATTACCCCCTGACCGGCAGGGGAAAAAATTTTTTTCTTTACTTCCGTTTTTGCTCCAAGGGGGAAGGCCGGGTTTTTAAAACTCCCTTTTTCCCCCCAACCAAAAAGGGGGGGAAAACCCCCCCCCTGGGTTGGGAGAATTTAAAAAAGCAAAATAAGGGGGAAAAAGAGGATTTGGGGGGTTTTAACCCTAAAGGGGTTAAAATTAAAATTTAAAAACCAAAGGGGTTTAAAGGCCCAAAACGCCCTCCTCCGGGATGCGTCCCGTCTTTAAACCCCCCGACCAGGAAAAAGGGGGAACCCCCGGGGCCTTTTAAACCCCAGGCGTAGCAGCCACCGGGACGTAACAACCAGAAAATCCCGGGTTCCCTGTTTTGGGGTGCCGATTTTTACAGAAAGGGTCCGTGGAACCGTCCACAACGGGGCCAGGGGAAAAAAGGGGGGGGGAAAAGCGGGCATTTTAGGAGGGAAAAAACCCAAACCCCCCCCGGGCCCTTTAGGGGCCCAAAAAGAAGGGAAAAAAACTTTTTGGGTTTTGGGTTTTAAGGAAACATTCCAACGGGAAAAGGGGGCCCAGGCACGGGGGGTTTGGGAAATTTAAGGGAAGGGGAGCAAATTTTAGGCGGGATTAAAAAAACCCCTACAAATCATTTTTTCTTCTTTTTGCAGAAACCCTCAAACAAAGAGGGCCCCTTTCCCCCTTTATTTTTAATTCAGGCGACCAAAGGGGCGGGGCCCTATTCACCCCACCACGCTCTGAAAACCCTTTGAGGGCTAATTTTGGGGCCCTACTGTTGGGATTCCCCCACACACTCCCAGTTTTAAAAAAATCCCCCTTTGCGTTTTAAACCCCTGTTGGGGTTTTTTAAAACCCAAAAAAGGCGGCACAAACAAACAGGGGCCGAGCCGAATATTCAAAGTTTCCTCATGGGCTTTTACCTTTTTGAACACAATGGACCCCGTAAATTTAAGGGAATCAAAAGGGGGATTGAATAAAAAACTGAAACCCAAAACCAATTAATTCCACGAGAAAATGGACAACTATTTTTGAAAAATTTAGAAAAGTTTTTTTTTTTTTCCCCCTTTTTTCCGGAGAAAAATGCACAACTTTTCCCGGTTTCAGAGAATTTGATGGGTTTTTCGTGTCACTTTCGGATTTTTTATTTGTTCCCCCTTTGGGGTTAAAGTGGACCTTAGGAATATGAGGGGATTTTTCCCTTCCCTTTTGTCATTTTATGAGCAAAATGACTTAAGGGAAAAAAAGCCCAAAAGTTTTAAAATTTCGCTGAAAATAATCCTTGGGTGTTTATTTTAAAAAAAAATTTTTAAAATATGATACCCTTAAAAAAAAAATTAAATAGACCCAAAAAAATCCCAATAAAAATAATTTAATTGACAAATTTTAAACCAGGTTTTCAAAACCCCGGGGTCATAAAACAGGCGAAAGTAATGGAGAATAAAAAATTGTCCCTTAAATGATAAATGTAATTTGCAAAAAGTTTGTTGGTTTTAATAGAAATAGGGGGAAAAAATGGGGTTTAAGGTACAAAAACAATTAAAGACCTCAACCCCTTTTCCCCTTTTCCCCTTTCCTGGATAAAATACGTGTTTTTTTTTTTTTCCCCCGTAATGAAACCTTAATGAACATCAAAATTTCCCCCAAAAAAAAACCCAAATAATTATAAAAAAATTTTCCTTTTGTTTACAAACGGGTTTCGGAAAATTCTGTTTGGGGGGGGGTACCTTTCAAAAGCTGCTCCTTAAAGCCCAAAAGATACAGAAAAGGGGAAAGTAAAAGGGCCATGTTTTGACGGGTGAAAGAAAAACAGCGAGTACCCCTAGACAAAAAACATTAGGAACGGGCCTTGTGGCACATTTCAAAACTCTCATTTTATTCAGAAACCTTCCTGAAAAATTGGGTTTCCCTTAGAGAAAAGGGCCCCTGAAAAAACATGGAAATCTTTGGTCCTATTGAACAAAATGTTGGGTTGCCCTAAATTTAGAAGGGGAAGATGCCATAGAGATTTCCCAAAACTGTGAAAGGGAAAAAAAAATAAATATTTTTCATTAATATAACTTTATTTTGTAAAAAAGCCCTTTTTTAAACCCCCCCCCGGACAAAATAAAAAAAACAGGAAAACCCAAAAAACCCAAAGAACCCCAAAATCATTTTCAAAAAAAGATGAAAAAGATCTAACCAAAAATTAAAATAAAAACAAAAAAAACACCTTTTGAAAAATTTTTTTTGGGTTTTTCTTGGGGAAATCCCATCTGAGGGGGGGTTTGAAACCTGCCTTTACCTACCTGTTTTGTTTAACCGGCCCCCCATTTAAAGTTTCCATTTTCCCCCGGGGTTTTTTTTCCCCTGTTTTTTCTAAAAGTGGAAAAAAAAGAAAAAATTTTGGGTAAAACACAGGGTTAAACCCCAAAGGATAAAAACCTCCCAATTTTTTCCCACATTCATCCATCTGGTTTGATAATTCCACTGGCCAATTAAGAAAATTAAGAGACACGAGATGCACATGACACAACCTGATTGCCAGCTTCCTAAATGCCCTAATTTCATCTCCTGTTGGGATTAATAGCTGAGCCCCGAAAAGTTCAAGTAATAAAGCATTACAACTACCATATAATAATGAATTACAATTTATTTTCTGGCATAATAAGGTATAAACAAAACACCAAAAATAATGCAGAAGATTGTGAAGCATTGAAATACATAAGAATAAATTTTGCATGTACGTGCTGGCAGACTATTTACACAGTTGTGGAAACATGCTGTATTACACATGTGCGTAATAAAAACAGGAAATGTAAGAAAATGCCCTAACAATAAATGATCTCCTCAGGTTTAAGAGTAGCTACGTTATGCAATAAGACCAAACATCTGTGCAGGAAGTTTTAAATGAGTCAAAAGCGAAAGTTATAAGTTTGTTTTATTTAAACATTTTTAACTTACTTCAATTTCCCACAATGGTGAAGGCGGTGAAAATGAACAGAAATCCCACACCCAGGATCACAACGTTGAAAGTCCTTAGTTGCCATTGTGTTTTTAAATCCAAATGGGAATAAAGGGGTGTGGTTTTTTACAGCCTCTGGAATGTTGTGCTGTCATCGTATAAGCGCAACAACATTTCCCCCTTTTGGGGACTCGTTAGAAACTCCGGTAAATCCTTTTAACTACCCGCCTAAAGCCCGCAGAACGTTATCTGCAGACCGTAAACGCCCCACGAGAAAAGGCGCATTTTCCCTCCTAAAAAACACCGACCCCCCAATACAACTTGTACTTAAATTAAAAAGTATTTTCCCTCTGCAGTTTTCCTTTTTTTTTTTTTTTTTTTTCACTTCTTCGTCATTGTTTTTCGTCAACATCCATCCCCTCTCATATCGCCTCTTCCTCTTCTTACTCCTTTCCCTCTTTTACTTTGCTGCCTTCCAGGGGAACCAGGGGAATATTCCCAAAACGAGGGGGGAAGGTTTTGGGGTGTCTTGGGGTCTTTTGCAGAAGTAGCATTGGAACTTAATGAGTACTTTTACTCATGTCCCAATTGGGGGGTTTCTTTTTTTTACTTTTCATGCTACTTTGGATCCCACTGCCCACATTCTCATTCAAGATAAATTTTTTCACCCAGTTGTTTAAAGTACTCAGTGAACAATTTAGGTAAAGTAAAGAAGAAATAAGACAACAAAAACAAAAATAGGTGTTATTTAACAAATCGAAAAAAATAAAAAATTCAAAAAAAAATTAAAAAAAATTTCTAATTTTTTTAAAATTTTTTCCTTTTGCAAACCTTTTTTTTTTTTAATTTTTTTTTATCATTTAATTTTTTTTTTCTTTTTTTTAAAAAAAAAATTTAAGAAAATTTTTGGGTTTTTTCTTGGAATTCTTTTCTCCCAAAAACCTGTACAAACCGGGTTTGGAAAATTTTCATCTTGAATCAGAGAAGGGGTCAGGGGGGATCCCAAAGTAGCTAAAAAGTAAACAAAAAACCCCTTTTTCAGGGTAAAAGTACTCATCGTTCCACTACTGCTCATTTCTAAAAATGACCTAAAGCCCTAAAAAACTTCCCCCCTTGGGAAAATATTCCCCCTTTTTTCCTCTGGAAGGGAGAAAAGCAAATAGGGGGAAACGAAAAGAAAAAAAGAGGCATTGAGCGGGATGGATTTGCGAAAGCAATGACAAAAGTGAAAAAAAAAAGAAAAAAGAAGACTCCGGGGAAAGTATTTTAAATTTTTAAGTCCAAGTTTTCATCGGGGTCGGTTGTTTTTTAGGAGGGAAGTGCGCCCTTTTCCAGGTGGTTCACTTCCGCAGATAAACCATTCGTGCACGGCTCTTCAGCCGGCTCATTAAATGGATTTCCGGGATTTTAAAACGGTCCAAATAAACCGTGTTAATCTGCGCTTCATACGGGGCGACGCAAAACATTCCAAGCTGTAAACCCCACCACTTGTTTTTCCATTCGGTTAAGAACCAAAATGGCCAAAAGGACTTTCAACGTTGTGATCCTGGGTGGGTTTTCTGTTCTTTACGCCTTCACCACTTGTGGGAAATTAAAGTAATTTAAAAATGTTTTAAATAAAAAAACTTAAAACTTTCGCTTTGCTCATTTAAAACTCCCAAAATTTTTTGGTCTTATTTGCTCCCGAAAGCTACTCCTGAACCTGGGAAATCTTTTTGCTTTGGCTTCTTCCCTTTCCTGTTTTTTTACGCCCCTGTTAAAATTACACTGTTTCCACACGTGTAAATAGTCTTCCAGCACGACAGCAAAATTAATTCTTTTGTATTTAAAATGCTTTCACATCTCGCATTTATATTTTTGGGTTTTTGGTTTTCCTTATTTACCAGAAATAAATTTAAAATTCATTATTAAAATTGTATTGTAATCTTTTATTCTTAATTTTTTTGGGGGCTCACATTAATCCCAACAGAGTGCTTTTTGGCATGGAACTGGTAAATCAGACTTGTTCATGTGCTCTCGTTCTCAAATTTTTCTTCAAGGGGCCCGGGGAAATTCAAACCAATGGATACTGGGGGGACTAATTGGGAGGTATTTATCCGTTTGTCAAACCCTGTTTTTTACACACTTTTTTTTTTTTTCCCCATTTTTACAAACATGGTAAAAAGCTGGAAATGGCACTTTCACTGGAGGGGTACCACAGGTGGAGGCGGATCACATCTCCACTCAGCTGGATTTTATAGTAAAAACCCGTAACTTCTTGCAGTAGTGTTTTTTTTTAATTTAATTTTGTTTAATTTTTTTTCTCTTTGATTTGAAATGATTTTGTCTTGATGTTTTTTGTTCTTTTTTTTTATTTGTCCTGGTCTGTTTGAAAATGCTAACAAATAAAGTTATTTTCGGGGTTAATATTTATTTTTTGCTTCCTTCCATTGAACATCTTGGGACTTCCCTTCTCAAAAATTTTCTTGCCCAACTTGTTACGTAAGGACCAAAATTTTCCCTTTTATCAGTGGGCCCTTTTCAAGGAAACTGCTGGCGGATGTGAATAAAAGGAGCTAAATGCTCCAATACCTTCCTCCATGTTTCTGTGTCAGGGGGACATCGCGTGTTTCATACCCTCAACCTGGTCCTTTTTTCTTCACCTCTGTTCATTGGGAAGGAGCACGTTAATACCTCTCCCACCTGCCGCAAAGTTTGATCATTGAAAAATTTTTTTTATAATTAGTTTTCTGTAGGAAATGTGCATGTTCATTAAGGGGTGGCATACAGGGGGAAAAACACGTATGTTCCTGGAAGGGAAGGGGAAAATGTTGAGGTCTTTTAAATTTTTTTTGTCTTATTCATTTTCCCCATTTCTATTACAACAAAACTTTCAAATTCATTTTTATTTTAAACAACTTTCTCCATTCTTTTCCCCTTATTTGACACAGTGATTGAAACCGGTTTATAAATTTAATTCATATTTTATTTTATTTTCTTTTTCTACTTAAACTTTTTTTTTCAGTGTATCTATTTTTAATAATTTTTTTTCTAAAGAACTCTAAATTTTTTTCAGCGCATTAAACTGTTGCTTTCCTTATTACTTTTGCTCACAAAAGCTACAAAGAATGAAAACTCTCACTATTCCACTACCGTAGCCCCAAGTACATCAAATCCCAAAAGATGACAAAGAAAACTCAATTTTCCCGAAACCAGAAAATTTGTGCATTTTTACATGAGACATGGAAGAAAATTTTCTCAATTACAAAATATTTTTACATTTTTTGGAATAAATTTGGCTTTTTGTTTATTTTTTATTAATACCAGTTTGATTGCATTACATTTCAGGGTCAGTTGTTCAAAAAAGGTCAAACACTGAGGGACTGAATACTTCGGGTCGGCTCTTTTTTTTTGGCACCTCAGTTTTTGTTTTTAAAAAAAAACGTGTTTAAAAACCATCCCGGGATTATTATAAATGGGAGTGGATATAAAAAACATTTGCCAATTAACCCAAAAAGGTTAAGCTTGTGTGTGAATAGTGCACACACCTTGACTCCCCTAAATATAAATGAAATAAGAGAAACGGGTCTTTGCTGAAGTTACTAAATAAAATAAAAAATGAATTTTTTAGCTGGTTTTTTAAAGCAGCCCGAAATTGCTGCACTGCGAGAATTCCAACCCCGTGCCTGGGGCCCTTGCCGTTAAGCTTTACTTACCAAAACAGAAAGAATTTTTCACTTCATGTGGGTTAAAGACCGGGTACTTTTTTTCCCTCCTGAAATACCGCTCCCCTCCCATTTTTTTCCCGGCAGTGCTGTGGACGGGTCAAGGGCATTTCTCGTGGAAAAATCAAAGCCCCCCATCAACAGGGCACTGGATGTTCTGGGCTCTGTTACATGCGGGAGGGTGCTACGACTGATTTAATTCAGGGCTCTGTTTTAGGTAGACTACTGCAAAAAGGGGAGAGCTGGGCAATAAAACAAAAAATTTTAATTATTAATTTTTAATCATAGGGAAATAAAAACCTATATTAAAAATAATGCTAATTTTTCTGCAAGCAGTAGGGGGGAACCCCCTAATTGTCAAGAGGAAAAGAAGAGTTTAAAACCCCACCTTCACACTGGGGCAAAAAAAAGTAAAAAAAGATAACTGACAAATCAGGGTAAACATTTATAATAATATGAAAATGTTAAACTTATCTTAACCTAAAACGGCCCTTAACACCTGGGGCCCGTAGATGTAGACTGTTTAAAATTTTTAACTTAGACTGTGTATAAAGATGGACGCCGCATCTCCACTTCCTTTTCGTACAAAAATAAAATTAAAATAAAATCCCAATAGGGGGCGGGCCCTTTTTGCGCTTTTGCAGTCATTTGGAGCCGATTTTGCACATGTGGGGTCATGTGTGGGCAGCATTCGGGTCCCTCGATAAACTCTTGACTATTTGTTTTCAGCTCACTGTCAATTATGAAGTTTTACCCCATTTTATAGCATCACCTAATTATTAATTCGGAAAAAAAATAAAAAAAATTGAGCTACTACATACATACATCAAGCAAACTCAAAAACAATCGGGGATTAAAAAAATCTTAAGGAATTTTTTGTAAGATTACGTGAAAGGATCAGGGGCGGAGGAAGGGGAAAACCAGGGTTCTTTACGCATCGGTATAATGGGGAAACAGCCAGGTTTGAGAGGGAAACCACACTCATGCCCAGACCTGCCAAACCAAA
>VCHM03000519.1:0-12713 GCA_006182925.3 Reinhardtius hippoglossoides
TTATTAAGCATTAATAGACAGAATGGTGTCCCAGCCAGTGAGAATAATGTCAACCATTCTGTCTATGTCCTGGTCGGTATCGTGCTTAAGTCTCTCCACTCGTCCGAGGAGGGTCGTTGCTTAGTCTGGTAAGTATTAGGTCATTTTTGACTTGGGTCTGTTATAATCTGGAAGCCCGTCGCGACGTTTCGATATTAATGTATCTTCTTCAGGCGTGGGCTTGGTAAGTATTTCGAATTGAATTAAGTCATGTTAAAGTCCGTTACATTGTTAATGATCTCTGGTTGAGATTATGTCCTGCTCCTTCCATGGTTAGAGCATTGTGCCTGTGGTGCCTGGTTGAGCATCCTGCTTTTATATCCCATGTGGCTCCTCCCCCTCCTGGATTTCCTGGCATTGCTGCTTCTTATTGTACTCCAATTAAAGTTTGCAGACCAGCTAGCATGGCGTATTATGTGAGTCTGGTCCTGAAATACTCAGACTTCGTATTTTTGGGATTCGTGTCCTTTACGAAAGTCTTTTGAGTCTAGTTGGGTGAGGTAATGTTAGGGTATTATTGCCTTCTCTGAGGTCTTACTGCCATTTTTCAGGTCTTTTCTTTCTCCTATGCGTAAACTGAGAACACAGGGAGCGAGAACCTGGAGGAGGCACTGGCCGGTTAGGTTAGGGGAACTGAGCCCGCCCCCTATTAAAGGTGGCGGGAGGTGCACGGTCCTTCCCCCAGGGGCTACACCTGGTCCCAGTTTCGCTGATGGGGACGACTTTTTCCGCCTCCCATTTGTACTTCTCTCCAATTATAGACAACCAACTGACGAGTATTAATTAGGCTTTTCCTCTCTGTTACACTAGCTGGGTGGGGTATATTTAAGGGCATTGTTGCCTTTCTCAGGAAATATGGTTAGGTTTAGGCAAGGGGCCCTTTGGTTAGGTTTAGAGTTAAGGTTAGGATAGGAATGTGGGGACATGACAGAGTCTCAAATTAGAGCTATTTTCTGACTATAAGAGTCTTTTAGGAGCACCAGACTGTCCATGCAGGCACTGGCCAAATGCACGGGCCATACAAGGACCTGAGGTGCTCCCAAACTGATATTACAGATAAATCACAGACATACAGACAATAAACAGTTATTAAGCATTAATAGACAGAATGGTGTCCCAGCCAGTGAGAATAATGTCAACCATTCTGTCTATGTCCTGGTCGGTATCGTGCTTAAGTCTCTCCACTCGTCCGAGGGAGGGTCGTTGCTTAGTCTGGTAAGTATTAGGTCATTTTTGACTTGGGTCTGTTATAATCTGGAAGCCCGTCGCGACGTTTCGATATTAATGTATCTTCTTCAGGCGTGGGCTTGGTAAGTATTTCGAATTGAATTAAGTCATGTTAAAGTCCGTTACATTGTTAATGATCTCTGGTTGAGATTATGTCCTGCTCCTTCCATGGTTAGAGCATTGTGCCTGTGGTGCCTGGTTGAGCATCCTGCTTTTATATCCCATGTGGCTCCTCCCCCTCCTGGATTTCCTGGCATTGCTGCTTTCTTATTGTACTCCAATTAAAGTTTGCAGACCAGCTAGCATGGCGTATTATGTGAGTCTGGTCCTGAAATACTCAGACTTTCGTATTTTTGGGATTCGTGTCCTTTACGAAAGTCTTTTGAGTCTAGTTGGGTGAGGTAATGTTAGGGTATTATTGCCTTCTCTGAGGTCTTACTGCCATTTTTCAGGTCTTTCTTCCTATGCGTAAACTGAGAACACAGGGAGCGAGAACCTGGAGGAGGCACTGGCCGGTTAGGTTAGGGAACTGAGCCCGCCCCCTATTAAAGGTGGCGGGAGGTGCACGGTCCTTCCCCCAGGGGGCTACACCTGGTCCCAGTTTCGCTGATGGGGACGACTTTTCGCCTCCCTTTGTACTTCTCCAATTATAGACAACCAACTGACGAGTATTAATTAGGCTTTTCTCTCTGTTACACTAGCTGGGTGGGGTATATTTAAGGGCATTGTTGCCTTTCTCAGGGAAATATGGTTAGGTTTAGGCAAGGGGCCCTTTGGTTAGGTTTAGAGTTAAGGTTAGGATAGGAATGTGGGGACATGACAGAGTCTCAAATTAGAGCTATTTTCTGACTATAAGAGTCTTTTAGGAGCACCAGACTGTCCATGCAGGCACTGGCCAAATGCACGGGCCATACAAGGACCTGAGGTGCTCCCAACTGTATTACAGATAAATCACAGACATACAGACAATAAACAGTTATTAAGCATTAATAGACAGAATGGTGTCCCAGCCAGTGAGAATAATGTCAACCATTCTGTCTATGTCCTGGTCGGTATCGTGCTTAAGTCTCTCCACTCGTCCGAGGGAGGGTCGTTGCTTAGTCTGGTAAGTATTAGGTCATTTTTGACTTGGGTCTGTTATAATCTGGAAGCCCGTCGCGACGTTTCGATATTAATGTATCTTCTTCAGGCGTGGGCTTGGTAAGTATTTCGAATTGAATTAAGTCATGTTAAGTCCGTTACATTGTTAATGATCTCTGGTTGAGATTATGTCCTGCTCCTTCCATGGTTAGAGCATTGTGCCTGTGGTGCCTGGTTGAGCATCCTGCTTTTATATCCCATGTGGCTCCTCCCCCTCCTGATTTCCTGGCATTGCTGCTTCTTATTGTACTCCAATTAAAGTTTGCAGACCAGCTAGCATGGCGTATTATGGAGTCTGGTCCTGAAATACTCAGACTTCGTATTTTTGGGATTCGTGTCCTTTACGAAAGTCTTTTGAGTCTAGTTGGGGTGAGGTAATGTTAGGGTATTATTGCCTTCTCTGAGGTCTTACTGCCATTTTTCAGGTCTTTCTTCCTATGCGTAAACTGAGAACACAGGGAGCGAGAACCTGGAGGAGGCACTGGCCGTTAGGTTAGGGGAACTGAGCCCGCCCCCTATTAAAGGTGGCGGGAGTGCACGGTCCTTCCCCCAGGGGGCTACACCTGGTCCCAGTTTCGCTGATGGGGACGACTTTTCGCCTCCCATTTGTACTTCTCCAATTATAGACAAACCAAATGACGAGTATTAATTAGGCTTTTCTCTCTGTTACACTAGCTGGGTGGGGTATATTTAAGGGCATTGTTGCCTTTCTCAGGGAAATATGGTTAGGTTTAGGCAAGGGGCCCTTTGGTTAGGTTTAGAGTTAAGGTTAGGATAGGAATGTGGGGACATGACAGAGTCTCAAATTAGAGCTATTTTCTGACTATAAGAGTCTTTTAGGAGCACCAGACTGTCCATGCAGGCACTGGCCAAATGCACGGGCCATACAAGGACCTGAGTGCTCCCAAACTGATATTACAGATAAATCACAGACATACAGACAATAAACAGTTATTAAGCATTAATAGACAGAATGGTGTCCCAGCCAGTGAGAATAATGTCAACCATTCTGTCTATGTCCTGGTCGGTATCGTGCTTAAGTCTCTCCACTCGTCCGAGGGAGGGTCGTTGCTTAGTCTGGTAAGTATTAGGTCATTTTTGACTTGGGTCTGTTATAATCTGGAAGCCCGTCGCGACGTTTCGATATTAATGTATCTTCTTCAGGCGTGGGCTTGGTAAGTATTTCGAATTGAATTAAGTCATGTTAAAGTCCGTTACATTGTTAATGATCTCTGGTTGAGATTATGTCCTGCTCCTTCCATGGTTAGAGCATTGTGCCTGTGGTGCCTGGTTGAGCATCCTGCTTTTATATCCCATGTGGCTCCTCCCCCCTCCTGGATTTCCTGGCATTGCTGCTTCTTATTGTACTCCAATTAAGTTTGCAGACCAGCTAGCATGCGTATTATGTGAGTCTGGTCCTGAAATACTCAGACTTCGTATTTTTGGGATTCGTGTCCTTTACGAAGTCTTTTGAGTCTAGTTGGGTGAGGTAATGTTAGGGTATTATTGCCTTCTCTGAGGTCTTTACTGCCATTTTTCAGGTCTTTCTTCCTATGCGTAAACTGAGAACACAGGGAGCGAGAACCTGGAGGAGCACTGGCCGGTTAGGTTAGGGGAACTGAGCCCCGCCCCCTATTAAAGGTGGCGGGAGGTGCACGGTCCTTCCCCCAGGGGGCTACACCTGGTCCCAGTTTCGCTGATGGGGACGACTTTTTCGCCTCCCATTTGTACTTCTCCCAATTATAGACAACCAACTGACGAGTATTAATTAGGCTTTTTCTCTCTGTTACAACTAGCTGGGTGGGGTATATTTAAGGGCATTGTTGCCTTTCTCAGGGAAATATGGTTAGGTTTAGGCAAGGGGCCCTTTGGTTAGGTTTAGAGTTAAGGTTAGGATAGGAATGTGGGGACATGACAGAGTCTCAAATTAGAGCTATTTTCTGACTATAAGAGTCTTTTAGGAGCACCAGACTGTCCATGCAGGCACTGGCCAAATGCACGGGCCATACAAGGACCTGAGGTGCTCCCAAACTGATATTACAGATAAATCACAGACATACAGACAATAAACAGTTATTAAGCATTAATAGACAGAATGGTGTCCCAGCCAGTGAGAATAATGTCAACCATTCTGTCTATGTCCTGGTCGGTATCGTGCTTAAGTCTCTCCCACTCGTCCGAGGGAGGGTCGTTGCTTAGTCTGGTAAGTATTAGGTCATTTTTGACTTGGGTCTGTTATAATCTGGAAGCCCGTCGCGACGTTTCGATATTAATGTATCTTCTTCAGGCGTGGGCTTGGTAAGTATTTCGAATTGAATTAAGTCATGTTAAAGTCCGTTACATTGTTAATGATCTCTGGTTGAGATTATGTCCTGCTCCTTCCATGGTTAGAGCATTGTGCCTGTGGTGCCTGGTTGAGCATCCTGCTTTTATATCCCATGTGGCTCCTCCCCCTCCTGGATTTCCTGGCATTGCTGCTTCTTATTGTACTCCAATTAAAGTTTGCAGACCAGCTAGCATGGCGTATTATGTGAGTCTGGTCCTGAAATACTCAGACTTCGTATTTTTGGGATTCGTGTCCTTTACGAAAGTCTTTTGAGTCTAGTTGGGTGAGGTAATGTTAGGGTATTATTGCCTTCTCTGAGGTCTTACTGCCATTTTTCAGGTCTTTCTTCCTATGCGTAAACTGAGAACACAGGGAGCGAGAACCTGGAGGAGGCACTGGCCGGTTAGGTTAGGGGAACTGAGCCCGCCCCCTATTAAAGGTGGCGGGAGGTGCACGGTCCTTCCCCCAGGGGGCTACACCTGGTCCCAGTTTCGCTGATGGGGACGACTTTTCGCCTCCCATTTGTACTTCTCCAATTATAGACACCAACTGACGAGTATTAATTAGGCTTTTTCTCTCTGTTACACTAGCTGGGTGGGGTATATTTAAGGGCATTGTTGCCTTTCTCAGGGAAATATGGTTAGGTTTAGGCAAGGGGCCCTTTGGTTAGGTTTAGAGTTAAGGTTAGGATAGGAATGTGGGGACATGACAGAGTCTCAAATTAGAGCTATTTTCTGACTATAAGAGTCTTTTAGGAGCACCAGACTGTCCATGCAGGCACTGGCCAAATGCACGGGCCATACAAGGACCTGAGGTGCTCCCAAACTGATATTACAGATAAATCACAGACATACAGACAATAAACAGTTATTAAGCATTAATAGACAGAATGGTGTCCCAGCCAGTGAGAATAATGTCAACCATTCTGTCTATGTCCTGGTCGGTATCGTGCTTAAGTCTCTCCACTCGTCCGAGGGAGGGTCGTTGCTTAGTCTGGTAAGTATTAGGTCATTTTTGACTTGGGTCTGTTATAATCTGGAAGCCCGTCGCGACGTTTCGATATTAATGTATCTTCTTCAGGCGTGGGCTTGGTAAGTATTTCGAATTGAATTAAGTCATGTTAAAGTCCGTTACATTGTTAATGATCTCTGGTTGAGATTATGTCCTGCTCCTTCCATGGTTAGAGCATTGTGCCTGTGGTGCCTGGTTGAGCATCCTGCTTTTATATCCCATGTGGCTCCTCCCCCTCCTGGATTTCCTGGCATTGCTGCTTCTTATTGTACTCCAATTAAAGTTTGCAGACCAGCTAGCATGGCGTATTATGTGAGTCTGGTCCTGAATACTCAGACTTCGTATTTTTGGGATTCGTGTCCTTTACGAAAGTCTTTTGAGTCTAGTTGGGTGAGGTAATGTTAGGGTATTATTGCCTTCTCTGAGGTCTTACTGCCATTTTTTCAGGTCTTTCTTTCCTATGCGTAAACTGAGAACACAGGGAGCGAGAACCTGGAGGAGGCACTGGGCCGGTTAGGTTAGGGGAACTGAGCCCGCCCCCTATTAAAGGTGGCGGGAGGTGCACGGTCCTTCCCCCCAGGGGCTACACCTGGTCCCAGTTTTCGCTGATGGGGACGACTTTTTCGCCTCCCATTTGTACTTCTCCAATTATAGACACCAACTGACGAGTATTAATTAGGCTTTTCTCTCTGTTACACTAGCTGGGTGGGGTATATTTAAGGGCATTGTTGCCTTTCTCAGGGAAATATGGTTAGGTTTAGGCAAGGGGCCCTTTGGTTAGGTTTAGAGTTAAGGTTAGGATAGGAATGTGGGGACATGACAGAGTCTCAAATTAGAGCTATTTTCTGACTATAAGAGTCTTTTAGGAGCACCAGACTGTCCATGCAGGCACTGGCCAAATGCACGGGCCATACAAGGACCTGAGGTGCTCCCAAACTGATATTACAGATAAATCACAGACATACAGACAATAAACAGTTATTAAGCATTAATAGACAGAATGGTGTCCCAGCCAGTGAGAATAATGTCAACCATTCTGTCTATGTCCTGGTCGGTATCGTGCTTAAGTCTCTCCACTCGTCCGAGGGAGGGTCGTTGCTTAGTCTGGTAAGTATTAGGTCATTTTTGACTTGGGTCTGTTATAATCTGGAAGCCCGTCGCGACGTTTCGATATTAATGTATCTTCTTCAGGCGTGGGCTTGGTAAGTATTTCGAATTGAATTAAGTCATGTTAAAGTCCGTTACAATTGTTAATGATCTCTGGTTGAGATTATGTCCTGCTCCTTCCATGGTTAGAGCATTGTGCCTGTGGTGCCTGGTTGAGCATCCTGCTTTTATATCCCATGTGGCTCCTCCCCCTCCTGGATTTCCTGGCATTGCTGCTTCTTATTGTACTCCAATTAAAGTTTGCAGACCAGCTAGCATGGCGTATTATGTGAGTCTGGTCCTGAAAAACTCAGACTTCGTATTTTTGGGATTCGTGTCCTTTACGAAAGTCTTTTGAGTCTAGTTGGGTGAGGTAATGTTAGGGTATTATTGCCTTCTCTGAGGTCTTACTGCCATTTTTCAGGTCTTTCTTCCTATGCGTAAACTGAGAACACAGGGAGCGAGAACCTGGAGGAGGCACTGGCCGGTTTAGTTAGGGGAACTGAGCCCGCCCCCTATTAAAGGTGGCGGAGGTGCACGGTCCTTCCCCCAGGGGGCTACACCTGGTCCCAGTTTTCGCTGATGGGGACGACTTTTCGCCTCCCATTTGTACTTCTCCAATTATAGACACCAACTGACGAGTATTAATTAGGCTTTTCTCTCTGTTACACTAGCTGGGTGGGGTATATTTAAGGGCATTGTTGCCTTTCTCAGGGAAATATGGTTAGGTTTAGGCAAGGGGCCCTTTGGTTAGGTTTAGAGTTAAGGTTAGGATAGGAATGTGGGGACATGACAGAGTCTCAAATTAGAGCTATTTTCTGACTATAAGAGTCTTTTAGGAGCACCAGACTGTCCATGCAGGCACTGGCCAAATGCACGGGCCATACAAGGACCTGAGGTGCTCCCAAACTGATATTACAGATAAATCACAGACATACAGACAATAACAGTTATTAAGCATTAATAGACAGAATGGTGTCCCAGCCAGTGAGAATAATGTCAACCATTCTGTCTATGTCCTGGTCGGTATCGTGCTTAAGTCTCTCCACTCGTCCGAGGGAGGGTCGTTGCTTAGTCTGGTAAGTATTAGGTCATTTTTGACTTGGGTCTGTTATAATCTGGAAGCCCGTCGCGACGTTTCGATATTAATGTATCTTCTTCAGGCGTGGGCTTGGTAAGTATTTCGAATTGAATTAAGTCATGTTAAAGTCCGTTACATTGTTAATGATCTCTGGTTGAGATTATGTCCTGCTCCTTCCATGGTTAGAGCATTGTGCCTGTGGTGCCTGGTTGAGCATCCTGCTTTTATATCCCATGTGGCTCCTCCCCCTCCTGGATTTCCTGGCATTGCTGCTTCTTATTGTACTCCAATTAAAGTTTTGCAGACCAGCTAGCATGGCGTATTATGTGAGTCTGGTCCTGAAATACTCAGACTTCGTATTTTTTGGGATTCGTGTCCTTTACGAAAGTCTTTTGAGTCTAGTTGGGTGAGGTAATGTTAGGGTATTATTGCCTTCTCTGAGGTCTTACTGCCATTTTTTTCAGGTCTTTCTTCCTATGCGTAAACTGAGAACACAGGGAGCGAGAACCTGGAGGAGGCACTGGCCGGTTAGGTTAGGGGAACTGAGCCCGCCCCCTATTAAAGGTGGCGGGAGGTGCACGGTCCTTCCCCCAGGGGGCTACACCTGGTCCCAGTTTTCGCTGATGGGGACGACTTTTCGCCTCCCATTTGTACTTCTCCAATTATAGACACCAACTGACGAGTATTAATTAGGCTTTTCTCCTCTGTTACACTAGCTGGGTGGGTATATTTAAGGGCATTGTTGCCTTTCTCAGGGAAATATGGTTAGGTTTAGGCAAGGGGCCCTTTGGTTAGGTTTAGAGTTAAGGTTAGGATAGGAATGTGGGGACATGACAGAGTCTCAAATTAGAGCTATTTTCTGACTATAAGAGTCTTTTAGGAGCACCAGACTGTCCATGCAGGCACTGGCCAAATGCACGGGCCATACAAGGACCTGAGGTGCTCCCAAACTGATATTACAGATAAATCACAGACATACAGACAATAAACAGTTATTAAGCATTAATAGACAGAATGGTGTCCCAGCCAGTGAGAATAATGTCAACCATTCTGTCTATGTCCTGGTCGGTATCGTGCTTAAGTCTCTCCACTCGTCCGAGGGAGGGTCGTTGCTTAGTCTGGTAAGTATTAGGTCATTTTTGACTTGGGTCTGTTATAATCTGGAAGCCCGTCGCGACGTTTCGATATTAATGTATCTTCTTCAGGCGTGGGCTTGGTAAGTATTTCGAATTGAATTAAGTCATGTTAAAGTCCGTTACATTGTTAATGATCTCTGGTTGAGATTATGTCCTGCTCCTTCCATGGTTAGAGCATTGTGCCTGTGGTGCCTGGTTGAGCATCCTGCTTTTATATCCCATGTGGCTCCTCCCCCTCCTGGATTTCCTGGCATTGCTGCTTCTTATTGTACTCCAATTAAAGTTTGCAGACCAGCTAGCATGGCGTATTATGTGAGTCTGGTCCTGAAATACTCAGACTTCGTATTTTTGGGATTCGTGTCCTTTACGAAAGTCTTTTGAGTCTAGTTGGGTGAGGTAATGTTAGGGTATTATTGCCTTCTCTGAGGTCTTACTACTGCCATTTTTCAGGTCTTTCTTCCTATGCGTAAACTGAGAACACAGGGAGCGAGAACCTGGAGGAGGCACTGGCCGGTTAGGTTAGGGGAACTGAGCCCGCCCCCTATTAAAGGTGGCGGGAGGTGCACGGTCCTTCCCCCAGGGGCTACACCTGGTCCCAGTTTCGCTGATGGGGACGACTTTTCGCCTCCCATTTGTACTTCTCCCAATTATAGACAACACCACTGACGAGTATTAATTAGGCTTTTCTCTCTTGTTACACTAGCTGGGTGGGGTATATTTAAGGGCATTGTTGCCTTTCTCAGGGAAATATGGTTAGGTTTAGGCAAGGGGCCCTTTGGTTAGGTTTAGAGTTAAGGTTAGGATAGGAATGTGGGGACATGACAGAGTCTCAAATTAGAGCTATTTTCTGACTATAAGAGTCTTTTAGGAGCACCAGACTGTCCATGCAGGCACTGGCCAAATGCAGGGGCCATACAAGGACCTGAGGTGCTCCCAAACTGATATTACAGATATCACAGACATACAGACAATAAACAGTTATTAAGCATTAATAGACAGAATGGTGTCCCAGCCAGTGAGAATAATGTCAACCATTCTGTCTATGTCCTGGTCGGTATCGTGCTTAAGTCCTCCACTCGTCCGAGGGAGGGTCGTTGCTTAGTCTGGTAAGTATTAGGTCATTTTTGACTTGGGTCTGTTATAATCTGGAAGCCCGTCGCGACGTTTCGATATTAATGTATCTTCTTCAGGCGTGGGCTTGGTAAGTATTTCGAATTGAATTAAGTCATGTTAAAGTCCGTTACATTGTTAATGATCTCTGGTTGAGATTATGTCCTGCTCCTTCCATGGTTAGAGCATTGTGCCTGTGGTGCCTGGTTGAGCATCCTGCTTTTATATCCCATGTGGCTCCTCCCCCTCCTGGATTTCCTGGCATTGCTGCTTCTTATTGTACTCCAATTAAAGTTTGCAGACCAGCTAGCATGGCGTATTATGTGAGTCTGGTCCTGAAATACTCAGACTTCGTATTTTTGGGATTCGTGTCCTTTACGAAAGTCTTTTGAGTCTAGTTGGGTGAGGTAATGTTAGGGTATTATTGCCTTCTCTGAGGTCTTACTGCCATTTTTTCAGGTCTTTCTTCCTATGCGTAAACTGAGAACACAGGGAGCGAGAACCTGGAGGAGGCACTGGCCGGTTAGGTTAGGGGAACTGAGCCCGCCCCCTATTAAAGGTGGCGGGAGGTGCACGGTCCCTTCCCCCAGGGGGCTACACCTGGTCCCAGTTTCGCTGATGGGGACGACTTTTCGCCTCCCATTTGTACTTCTCCAATTATAGACACCAACTGACGAGTATTAATTAGGCTTTTCTCTCTGTTACACTAGCTGGGTGGGGTATATTTAAGGGCATTGTTGCCTTTCTCAGGGAAATATGGTTAGGTTTAGGCAAGGGGCCCTTTGGTTAGGTTTAGAGTTAAGGTTAGGATAGGAATGTGGGGACATGACAGAGTCTCAAATTAGAGCTATTTTCTGACTATAAGAGTCTTTTAGGAGCACCAGACTGTCCATGCAGGCACTGGCCAAATGCACGGGCCATACAAGGACCTGAGGTGCTCCCAAACTGATATTACAGATAAATCACAGACATACAGACAATAAACAGTTATTAAGCATTAATAGACAGAATGGTGTCCCAGCCAGTGAGAATAATGTCAACCATTCTGTCTATGTCCTGGTCGGTATCGTGCTTAAGTCTCTCCACTCGTCCGAGGGAGGGTCGTTGCTTAGTCTGGTAAGTATTAGGTCATTTTTGACTTGGGTCTGTTATAATCTGGAAGCCCGTCGCGACGTTTCGATATTAATGTATCTTCTTCAGGCGTGGGCTTGGTAAGTATTTCGAATTGAATTAAGTCATGTTAAAGTCCGTTACATTGTTAATGATCTCTGGTTGAGATTATGTCCTGCTCCTTCCATGGTTAGAGCATTGTGCCTGTGGTGCCTGGTTGAGCATCCTGCTTTTATATCCCATGTGCTCCTCCCCCTCCTGGATTTCCTGGCATTGCTGCTTCTTATTGTACTCCAATTAAAGTTTGCAGACCACTAGCATGGCGTATTATGTGAGTCTGGTCCTGAAATACTCAGACTTCGTATTTTTGGGATTCGTGTCCCCTTTACGAAAGTCTTTTGAGTCTAGTTGGGTGAGGTAATGTTAGGGTATTATTGCCTTCTCTGAGGTCTTACTGCCATTTTTCAGGTCTTTCTTCCTATGCGTAAACTGAGAACACAGGAGCGAGAACCTGGAGGAGGCACTGGCCGGTTAGGTTAGGGGAACTGAGCCCGCCCCCTATTAAGGTGGCGGGAGGTGCACGGTCCTTCCCCAGGGGGCTACACCTGGTCCCAGTTTTCGCTGATGGGGACGACTTTTCGCCTCCCATTTGTACTTCTCCAATTATAGACACCAACTGACGAGTATTAATTAGGCTTTTCTCTCTGTTACACTAGCTGGGTGGGGTATATTTAAGGGCATTGTTGCCTTTCTCAGGAAATATGGTTAGGTTTAGGCAAGGGCCCTTTGGTTAGGTTTAGAGTTAAGGTTAGGATAGGAATGTGGGGACATGACAGAGTCTCAAATTAGAGCTATTTTCTGACTATAAGAGTCTTTTAGGAGCACCAGACTGTCCATGCAGGCACTGGCCAAATGCACGGGCCATACAAGGACCTGAGGTGCTCCCAACTGATATTACAGATAAATCACAGACATACAGACAATAAACAGTTATTAAGCATTAATAGACAGAATGGTGTCCCAGCCAGTGAGAATAATGTCAACCTTCGTCTATGTCCTGGTCGGTATCGTGCTTAAGTCTCTCCACTCGTCCGAGGGAGGGTCGTTGCTTAGTCTGGTAAGTATTAGGTCATTTTTGACTTGGGTCTGTTATAATCTGGAAGCCCGTCGCGACGTTTCGATATTAATGTATCTTCTTCAGGCGTGGGCTTGGTAAGTATTTCGAATTGAATTAAGTCATGTTAAAGTCCGTTACATTGTTAATGATCTCTGGTTGAGATTATGTCCTGCTCCTTCCATGGTTAGAGCATTGTGCCTGTGGTGCCTGGTTGAGCATCCTGCTTTTATATCCCATGTGGCTCCTCCCCCTCCTGGATTTCCTGGCATT
>VCHM03000520.1:0-12685 GCA_006182925.3 Reinhardtius hippoglossoides
TTAGAAACACAGAGAATTCCTTACATCATCAGGCAAACCAATTGCACATCATGCTCTAGTGTCTCAGATGCTTGATGCTGTCGTCCTCCCCAAACAGGTTGCAATATGTAAATCAATCAATCAATCAATCAAATTTTATTTGTATAGCCCATATTCACAAATCACAATTTGTCTCATAGGGCTTTAACAGGGTGTGACATCCTCTGCCCTTAACCCTCAACAAGAGTAAGGAAAAACTACTAAAAAACCCTTTTAACAGGGTAAAAAGAACGTAGAAACCTCAGAGAGAGCCACATGTGAGGGATCCCTCTCCCAGGATGGACAGAAGTGCAATAGATTTCAAGTGTAAACATGACCAAGATAAAGGTTTTAGCAGCATTGATAAGGGTAAACAGGTGAATTGGTGGATTAATGTCATTAACGGTCAAGTATCTGAGGAGAAGTACTCCTCTCTGTATCAGTAGTCCTGCTGCAATCATAGTCTATGGACAGCAGCCAGCAAGATCATGATACACCATCAAGATCGGATGCCACTATAGTCCACAGTCATTGTCCACTGCCGCCATTTAGGATCCATCGTCAGCTGCCACCTCGGTCGTGGTCCACCACCATTATCGGATGCCAACACGATAAAGGATCCGCCTTTATTACCACGATCAGCCAGCACGATACAGAATCCGCCATACTGGATCCACCATTACGATCTCTGATACACGATCCACAGATCCTAATCCATGATGTGGCCACAGCTGCGGCCCCGGATCTGCGGACGATAGGGCAAAGGGACTCCGGGGAAGAAGTCAAGTCAGTAACATGTATTGATGGGATATGAATTACATTGATGTGATAACAGTTTGAGAAGTGGAAGGAGAAGCAGGAAAGAGAAGCTCCGAGTGTCATGTGTCCCCCGACCTTCTTGACCTATAGCAGCATAACTAAGAGCAGGTCCAGGATAAGCCTGGACCGGCTCTAACTATAAGCTTTATCAAAAAGGAAGGTTTTAAGCCTACTCTTAAACATACAGATGGTGTCTGCCTCCCGAATTGAAAGTGGGAGATGATTCCACAGGAGAGGTGCTTGGTAGCTGAAGGTTCTGGCTCCTACTCTACTTTTAGAGACTTTCGGGACGACAAGTAATCCTGAATTCTGGGAGCGCAGTGCTCTAGTGGGGTTATATGGTACTATCAGCTCTTTAAGATATAGTGGTGCCATATTATTAAGGGCCTTGAAGGTGAGGAGGAGAATTTTAAATTCTATTCTAGATTTAACCGGAAGCCAGTGTAGTGAAGCTAATACTGGAGAAATGTGCTCTCTTTTATTGGTTCTTGTCAGGACACGTGCTGCGGCATTTTGGACAAGCTGCAGAGTCTTGAACGATTTACTGCTGGAGCCTGATAGTAATGAATTACAATAATCCAATCTGGATGTAACAAAAGCGTGGACTAGTTTTTCGCATCCTTTTGCGAGAGGACATGTCTGATTTTGCAATATTACGCAAGTGAAAAAAGGCTGTCCTAGAAATTAGTTTTAGGTGAGAATTAAAGGATAAATCAGGGTCGAAGATCACTCCCAAGTTCCTGACTGTTTCATTGGAAGCAAGGGCAATGTCGTCTAGCGCAGCTATATTATTAGATATTGTATCTCTAAGGTGTTTAGGGCCAAGTATTAGAACCTCTGTTTTATCTGAGTTTAATAAGAGAAATTGCGGGTCATCCAGGTTTTTATGTCCTTGAGACATGCTTGGAGTTTAGTTATTTGATTACTTTGTTCAGGTTTTATTGACAAATATAACTGGGTGTCATCCGCATAGCAGTGGAAATTTACAGAGTGTGTCCTGATAATGTTTCCGAGTGGAAGCATATATAATGAGAATAAAATTGGGCCGAGCACAGAGCCCTGTGGAACACCATGGTTAACTTTGGTGCGCACAGATGACTCATCATTAATTTGCACGAATTGGGAGCGATCAGAAAAATAGGATTTAAACCAGTTTAGGGCGGTTCCTTTAATGCTAATTAACTGTTCCAGTCTCTGTAATAAAATGTTATGGTCAATTGTGTCGAAAGCTGCACTAAGATCTAACAGAACGAGGACCGACACAAACCCCTGATCTGAAGCTATTAGAAGGTCATTAGTGACTTTAACCAAGGCTGTCTCTGTGCTATGATTAGCTCTAAACCCCGACTGAAAGTCTTCATATATATTATTTTCCTGGAGAAACTCACCCAGCTGATTGGCTACAACTTTTTCTAGTATTTTAGACAGGAAGGGGAGATTAGATATAGGTCTGTAATTTGCTAAAACCTCTGGGTCTAAGGTGGGTTTTTTAAGAAGGGGTTTGATTACAGCTATTTTAAAAGACTGTGGTACATATCCTGATGATAATGACAGATTTATTGTGTTTAGTAACGAACTATCAATTAGGGGCAGAATTTCTTTAAGTAATTTTGTAGGAATGGGATCTAAGATACAAGTTGTTGGTTTAGAACCTGAGATTAGTTTGGTCAGCTGATCAAGGGTGATCAGAGAGAAGCTGTCTAAATAATTGGTAGGATTCTCAGCCGTTTCTGAGATTTCGGTTCTTGGTAGGGTATTAGTGCCAATTGAGGGCAGGAGATGGTTGATTTTATTTCTAATAGTTAGAATTTTATCATTAAAGAAATTCATAAAGATATTGCTATTTAGGGATCGAGGAATACTGGGTTCGGTGGAGGTGTGACTCTCTGTCAGCCTGGCTACAGTGCTGAAGAGAAACCTGGGGTTGTTTTTATTCTCTTCTATTAGTTTTGAGTAGTAGGCAGCTCTTGCTTTGTGGAGGGCGTTCTTGTATGCTTTAACACTACTCTTCCAGTCTAGGAGATATTCAATACGGTTGCTGGAGCGCCACCTCCTTTCTAGTTTTCTTGATACTTGTTTTAACTCATGTGTCTTGGAATTATACCACGGAGCTAATTTACTATGTTTTACACATTTCTTTTTTAGAGGCGCTATTGAGTCTAATGTTAATCGTAATGAGTTTACAGAGCTATCGACGAGATGGTCAATCTCAGTGGAACTCGCGTTTTTAATGAATTTGTTATTCATATCGACGGATAAACGGGTTTAAATGTAATTGGAATTATTTCCTTAAATTTAGCTACAGCACTATCAGGTAAACATCTAGAAAATGAGTTTATTATTAGTGGAATATATTCTGATAGTGAAAAATCAAAGGTTATTAAATTATGGTCGGATAGAATTGGATTGTGCGGAAGTACCGTTAGATGTTCAATTTTGACACCGTATGATAGTATAAGGTCAAGTGTGTGGTTACAACAATGAGTAGGTTGGTGTACACACTGACTGAAACCAATTGAGTCTAATATCGAAATAAATGCTACGCTAAGGCTATCTTTATTATTATCAACATGAATATTAAAGTCACCAACAATAATAATTTTATCGGTCTTTAGGACGAGGTTTGATAAAAACTCAGGGAATTCCGTTAAAAATTCAGTATAAGCCCCAGGGGCACGGTAAACTACAGCAAATATGATTGGCTGTTGGTGTTTCTTGGATTGGCGTGGAAGACTAAGAACAAGACATTCAAATGAGTTGTAGCTTAGTTTAGGTTTAGGATTAATTGATAGACTGGAGTTAAAAATAGCAGCAACTCCACCTCCTCGACCAAATTCTCTGGGAACGTGTGTATTTACATGACTGGGGGGAGTAGATTCATTTAATAAATGTAATGCTCACACTTTTAATAATGACCCAGTATCACAAGGTAATGCCGGAGTGGATGCAGCAGCGAAAGCAGCTGCTCGCCAGCCACTATCTGCTTCACACATTCTCTTTCAGGTTTACTCAACCACCCCTGCAGCTGACCTGAACTCCAACTTAGAGCCACAGCAGATGAGCGTGCACTTTGGAGGAGATGTTGGCTGCACGTACACAGATGGGGTGTGGGTGGGCCCTGATGAGAAACCTTGTCTGCCAAACTATCTGTTTCCCTATTATGCAAAGTTAACGCATGGGATGAACATGTTTCGAAAGGATCGATGTTGGCTGCAATTTTACAACACTGGTTCACAAAGGGGTTTTCCAACTACTTTCAGAAATTGTGTCACGTATGCATGATTTGGATTCCATTTGTTAGTACGGCATTAAAACAATTAAGTAAATATTTGGGCATTGATTTGAGACAACATTGTGCCTACCACCCATCCAGTGGTGGAGCGGTGGAAAGAGAAAATGGCACACTAAAAAACAATTGGCTAAATTTTATGGGGAAGGTCAGCGTCTCTTTAGTTTGTTCCGCGAGATCCACCTTTTTTAATGATAAGCCAGTAAATGTATTTGCATACCCGATGACACACCAATTAGATCTACGGTCACGACATTACAAGATGTGTTATTGCCAAATTTCTACAGGCCAATCCCTAGGAAAAGCTTCTTGTGACATTTATTTGTATGATAAAGGTGTCTCCTCAAATGGAAGGGTAATCAATTACAACGGTAGCTCCGTGCTCACTAATTTTGCATGGCAATGTGGGAAAGGCTCACTATATCCTTATCTGCCTAAATATTGGTCAGGTTGTTGTGCCCTAGTGAATATCTTAATCTCCAATATTATTGTTATGGCCATAAAATCCTCCAATTCTAGATTTAAACGTGACATGGCACAATTTACCACAATAGAGTCATATCATTGGCGAATTTCCCTTGGCGAGAAGTGGGGAATCGGCCTTTTACCATGGTATGGTGTCACATTTTAGCTGACCACATAGACAACATGACTTATTCTTTATCCATGTTCGTAAACGAAACAATTAGGGGTTTCAAGTATCTTTCTTCAAATGACAAAATAACACCGTCTAACACTCTTGAAGCATGAAATGGCACTTAATTATATTCTGGCCAAAACAGGTGGCTTTTGTGCCACCCTAAATTTTACTAAAGATGCTTGTGTAACGTTGATCCATGATAACTCTGACAACCTCACCTCTGTAATCTATTCACTAGAGAAGATTAGAGATGCCTTAATCCCTCTGACTCTGCAGGATTTTAATTCAACAGATGGCTGGTTGACACATTTGGCCCCTGGGGTGCGATGCTAGTTCAACTGTTAATTCCTGTACTACTGACTTTTGGTATTATATTATGCTTTTGTTCATGCACCCTTACATGCATGGAGGCCCTTATGTATAGGTGGGTTGGTGATACGGTGACCGGCCACGTTGGTACAGATATGCAACTGTCCCGTGATGACCTTGCTACTGAGCCCAGAGATGTGTTTCCCCTCTCTGACTGGTTCCCTCCCCAGAACCCTTTTGATAGTGATGAAGAATGTGATGTTGTTGTATTGGCTGTTTAGTCTGCTCTTATCAGTCCTTACTCCCTTTTAAGACCGTACCTGTGTCCACGACAATAGCAGTTTGCTTTGCACTACAGGGATGATGATGATGCATTTTGAAATCCTTGTGAATTGATGTATTTGATTTTTTACAGTAATTCTCTTATGTTGTCATAAATGACAAAAAGGAGGGAAATGTAGTAGAAAAATGAACTAAGTAAGGTTGATAAACTATTTTGTATTTGAAAGTAAGTTGTTGCAGCATGGTCTAAAGCAGGGGTGCCCAATACGTCGATCGCGATCGACCGGTCGTAGTGCTGGTCGATCGCGTCACGATTGGTCATGAGTCAATCACGTGGACGCTCCGGCGCTCTCAGAGTTAATTTACCGTCGCGCCCATTGAGGTACAGCCGCGGCATTTTCGGACAGTTCACAAAAACTACGACACTGACTGAAAGGTGGAGGCATTCACTTGTTGTTATTTCAGTAAATTTCAGTACAGGGCGGGGGGCGTGGCGGCGGAGGCATTCATTTGCTGTTATTTCAGTTTATTTATGTACGGGGCGGGGGGGCGTGGCGGCGGTGGATACCAACATTATTTGGTCGGTAGATCTTGTGGAGCTGGTCATTTCAAGAGTAGCTCACAAGCGTATAAAGTGTGGGCACCCCTGGTCTAAAGACTTTTATGACCTGTATCAACAACTACAAACAAACTGTCCAAATGCTTTATGACTTGAGCTGTTTTATGGTCCGAACTGTTTGTGACTTGAAAACTGCAAGGCCATTTGCCGTCTAAATTACCCATCTGTGTGTCTGCTTATCTCCTTACTTGTGTTTAGATTGTCTGTCTCCCGCGCCTACAGAACCAGTCTGAACTGGTTCTGAGAGACAGCCTTACTCCTCCTATACAAGATGTTTGCATTTGAGTGTCTTGCATCTTCACTCTGAGATCCTTGTGATCCTCTGTGTTGATCCTTTCTGCAGAAAGCCCCTATTAAAATACACGTGGATAACTTTGGTGTTTCCAGCCTCTTGTATCTCCAGATTTCCATCACAATTCAGTACAGGCCACTGTGCAGTCAGCAGCTGAGACAAAAGTTAGAGGTGTTTTTTTACTTCTGGTTGAGCTAGAGCCATCAGATTTGTCAAGCACCTCCTGGGTGCCGACCTTAAGGTTTGGTGCAAATATGGGGTCCCTGGGTGGTTCGGGGACTAAACTGCACCTGTGTGGGTTTCAGGATCAACTGGCCTCTGGCATCATCTTTGGACCTGTATCTGGCAGAACTTTGAAAACCGGGCTGAGCCACCAAGGGCTGCAGGGGAGAGCTCATCCAAAATTTCCGACCTCTCGCTAATAAGGGGCACAAACTGCACCGGCCAGGCATCTCTTTTTATTGAGCAGATTTTAGGAAGAGGTGACGTGCGTTTGTACTTCTGGTTGAGCTATATAGATATATATAGAAGGAAGGATAGATAGGATGGAAAGGAGGATAGATAGGAGGAAGAAGAGGAAGTGAAGGATAGATAGATAGGAGATATAGAAGGAGGATAGATGGAAGGAAGGATAGATAGGAAAGATAGATAGATAGATAGAAGGAAGGAAGATAGATGGAAGGAAGGATAGATGAAAGAAGGAAGATAGATGGAGAAGGAAGGATAATAGAAGGAAGGAAGAAAGATAGATAGAAGTAAGGATAGATAGAAGGAAGGATAGATAGATGGAAGGAAGGATAGATAAAGGAAGGATGATGAAGGAAGGATAGATGGAAGATAGATAGGATGGATAGAGATAGATAGATAGATAGATAGATAGATAGATAGATAGAGAGATAGATAGGATAGATGGGAAGGATAGATAGGAAGGATAGGTAGGTAGGTGAGATAGGATAGATAGATAGATGATAGATAGATAGATAGATAGATAGATAGATAGATAGATAGATAGATAGATAGATAGATAGATGGAAGGATAGATAGATGGAAGGATAGATGGAAGGAAGGATAGATAGATGGAAGGAAGGATAGATAGATAGAAGGATAGATAGAAGGAAGGAAGGATAGATATAAGGATAGATGGAAGGAAGGAAGGAAGGAAGGATATTTCCCCTTATCTGACACTTAGTCAAGTTTCACTCATCTTCCTGAGTCAGAGCAGCACCTCCACAGGCCCAATTGGAAATATATTTCACTCATCTGACACTTGGAAGAAATTCACTGATGGGACACCACTTTGAATATTTTCGAATTTTAAATCCCTGCTCCTCTTTTCTGCAGTCAGCCGTCATTCGGTGACGCACGTAAGGCAAATCTTTCGCTCACCTAGCTTATTTTCACATAGTTTTTCATCTCGATGTCGAACTTTGACAATGATTATCAACAGGAAGTTTCAGACCCTAGCATCGATCTGCTCCAAGAGATCGCATCCAATCCTTGGGGTGGAAGGCGTATGACCCTTCGTCTAGCGAACACATCAAATCTCGTACAGAGGAGGCTGATTTCCTCATTGCTAAGCTTCAACGTAGCGGCATTGTGCCAGCTCCAGGCCTGCCTCCTTCTCTGCTTCGCGAGCTAGTGGTTCAAGTAAGCTTTTCATCGATTCTACCTGATCGACGATCCAGCGACCCCACCCGGCTCTAAAAAAAGCGTATGCAGCCTCCGCTTCATGCCCAGCGGACTTAAGTGCCATGCCTTCTTGGTACAACCAGCAAGGCACAGGTTCACTCAGTTGCCGCAGATCCGAGATCTATTCTGCCTTTGTATCTGTTTAACAATTTCTCAACAGCTTCTTCTACAAGCTGATTTGTCATAAAACGTCACTAAAGACAGAAATGTCTTTCAACTAAATAACACAAATGTCTTTGATGTCTTTAGAAATTTCAGGTAATGCACCTTAATGTCACCCGCCAATAAACCGAACAAAGAGACTGTAATTTGATCAGAGCAGATCAAAGTCCAGTCTTTGTCTTTGGGGACATTTTATACGTTTAATCTCTAAAGATATAAGCGTAGAACAAATCTGCTTTTAGTGGAATCTGTTGACCAGATACCAGGACCGAAAGACACCCAGCTTACAGAGGACAGAAGAACACAGTCCAATTTTCAGAGAACACTGAGATGATACCAGGTCAAATGGTCTTCTTACCTGATGAGATTCCAACAGATAGTCAGATCGTATCAGACAATACAAGTAAACAGTCTGAATGTGAGATGACAGATATAGAGATGGAAGTCCGGACATATATATCGCCTTGGTGGTCGTGGATGTCTTAAGAAAGTGTAAATCAAAATCGGACTATGGAGAGAAGATTACCATCTGCCAAGCACATCAGCTGATGAATGCAATCATGAAAGACTGCCCTGTCACGGAGTGGGTTTTCCCAAATGTGAGCAGCAAGAAAGTGGCTGCTAAAGTGTATGATGAACTGTACGGAAAGATGCACAACCACTTGAAACACATGATACATTTGAAATACCAGCTGTGAAGGCCTTAATTGTGGATTGCTTTCGAAAACATCTCAGGAATAATTCAGGAAAGCGTAAGCATGACTAACCTAGCAGTTTCAAGTCCAATTTCCTTATGGCCGGGACTTGTGGACTATTAGGAATAGGAGCTATATTTGGAATGGTCATTTTAGCTATTAGCTCTTTGAGAAAAACATGACATTAATTCTACTATATTCATTCTGCTGCGGTGATCAAGTGTTTCACCACATCGACACCAGCGTTGGCCCTTATGATGAAAAGCTCTCTGGACAGCTTCATTGGTGTCTTCTACGTGTACAGCTCTGCCTTTTCATCCTGAGATGTTGGTATTCTTTTGAAAACCTGTACTTAGAGCCGTCCACTTTCACAGAAAGTCTGTCACTAGGTTTTCTCCGGGTGCTCCGGTTTTCCAATATATTTTCTAATACAATTTAAAAAAGTATGTATTGTGATGACCCTCTCATTCTGCCTGCCGGTGTGCCTTGCTCTGTGCTGGTGGGTGGAGCTACAGCCACCTACCTGCCCATCTGGGTGGGCCTTCCCAGAATGCATTTTAGTCTGCTCTTCTGGGCCTGCTGCACCAGCCTGAACCTGGATCCTTGTTTGGTTTGCTGCACTAACAAACACGCATCACACGACATTCTCACTCATCCACACACTTCTGACACCACTGATGCCCTTCATACTTACACACCTCACTAGTTAGGAAATATGGGGCCGGTTTCGGAGACAGGGCTTAAGCCTAGTCCCAGACTAAAATGCGTTTGAGCTGGCTTAACTGAAATTCACTTGCACAGACGTAGCTTAAAATAGTCGTGGATTAGAGCCTGTTCTGGATTAAACAAAGCCGATTGCAAAATTGAGCATTAGAGCTACTCCAGGACTAAATTGGACTGAATTGAAGCTTAAACTAATCTGCCAAGGAGGCAGGTTTAACTCCCGCTTAGTAGGCTAGGCTACTGTTTGTGAAACTGAGCTTGGATTGTTTGGGAGCATGGACTATTTGGAATATCTAAATGAGGACCAACATGCACGACAAAGGCCAGCCAGACGAATACTGCTGGATAGGAGTGATCCATTGAATCAGTTTGATGAAATATCTTTTCGAGACCGCTTTCGTATGCACAAGGAAAATGCATTGGAGATAATTACTTTGCTTGAGCCTAGACTTTCCTCTCTGTCTCAAAGAGGAAGGCCTGTGTCCAATCAACTGCAAGTTCTGATCACTTTGAGGTTCTTGGCATGTGGAATCTTTCATCGTGAAACTGGTGATTTGTGTGGTGTCAGTGAACCAACTGTATGTAGAATAGTTCACAAAGTCTGCAGTGCCATTTGTGAACTGAGGAGTCTTTACATCAAGTTCCCTGATGCTGCTGGGCAAGCCAACTATAAAGTGCAATTCTATGAATATGGGCACTTCCCAGGAGTGATTGGCTGTATAGACGGATGTCATGTTCCCATCAAGTGTCCATCAACTCCTGATGCAGAGGAATACAGGAATCGTAAGAACTTTTTTTCAATCAATGTTCAGGGTGTATGCACTCCTAATTTGGAGTTTTCAAACATTGTTGCCCGTTGGAAAGGTGCAACCCATGATTCAAGGATTTTTCTCAACTCTTCATTGTGTGCACAATTTGAGAGAGGACAACATAGTGGACTACTACTTGGTGATAGTGGATATGGTCAGAGTAACTATTTATTCACACCACATCTAAATCCCACAATAGCTGAGCAGCAAAGGTACAACAGAGCTCATATCCGTACTAGAGGGATGATCGAGCGTATGTTTGGAGTATGGAAAACTCGATTCCAGTGCTTACGAAATACGCTTCGTTTCAAGCCAAGAAGATGCTGCAAAGTGATCATTGCTACAGCTGTGCTGCACAACTACCTGAAGCAGCATGGCTGTCCTGATCTGCCAATGGAAGATCAGGATGATGCAGATGTGCCCATGGTGGCAGAGGCAGCCAATGACCAGCGAGGACTTGCACACAGAGCTGCTTTCACAGTGCAGCACTTCAGCATTTAAATATGGAATGTATTCATTATGGTATAGTTTTGCTTGCATACTGTTTCTGTACAAAATTACAATAATGTAGCAAAATTAAACGAGTGAACCAATGCTGGTTAAAATGTAGTTTGTGATGATTAATACTCACTCACACTCACATGCCAAATGACAATACATTTATTTTTATTTTTCACAATTCCTCATATTCACCATGGCTACTGGTATGCAGAATTCTTTTTTGGAGCATAGCCCTCTCTCCCAATTTCATATCCAGTTCAACCTCTAGAATTCTCATTTTCATTTCATGTTCTTCTTTTAAATATTCAATTTTACGCTCATGAAATTCTCTGGCTAACTTTTCATGCATAGTTATCTTTTTGGTCTCTGTTGGATGGTAGCAGCTTCATCTCCCAGGGGTGCCATAGCAGATGTGGAGGGTTCAGGCTCGTTGTGAACTGGCTCTTGATTGGTTTCCTCTGGAAAAAAAGACCACTGTTACAAACTCAAATCAACTAATATGGTCCTGTAACCAATTTACTTCCTAAGGTATATTTACCATTTGTGCTCAGTTCTCCATGTTCACTGTCCAAATGGTCATTGTCTGGAATACCATCCAGAGGTTGCTGGTGCTCTATTATACCAGACAGCAAGTCACCCAATTCATCACGTGTCCTTTATTGGTGGTCCACCACCTGTAATAAATCGCTCTCTTCTGCTTGCTGCATTCTCTTTTTTTAATCCCAGTTTAATGTTCTTCCATAGAACCTATGAAGGCAGATATCATTCATTAGTTTTCTTTTTTGATGTCACAAAAATAGTAATATGGGAAATCTGAAATACTGGTACTGATAAGGCATAATAAAAATAAGTTTGTCTCCTGATAATTTAGGTCATGGTGGAGAAATGATTTTATTTTATATTTCTTTCCCCCTCACTATAGGTATGGTTTTCCTTTGTGCAACAATCTTACTCTAAAACCAAACCCTTTTTTACATGCAATGCCCCTTTAAAATGGTTACTATCCTTTTAAAAAGGATATTCATTTAATGTGAATGCTACAAGCACAGGAGTATTTATTTGGGGAGGCCATAAATAAGCAGGGTAAAAGGCAACAGGAAAAAAACACATATTTTTGTGCCCAATATAAGATTAACTCCCTGCAGTTGTTTTTACTGTTCTTTTTGGTGAATTTTTCCTTTTTCCTTGAATGCAAATTTCCAATTGCAGTCCAAGCACCCTTTTTTTTCTTCTTTCAAAACAGCAGTTGGATTTTGCTTTCAATGACTGGCTGGTTCGATCAATTAGTTTTAGTAGTGTTTTTTCCTGCTCCTATAATTTTTTGGGGCGAATTCCCCCTTTTCCCCCTGCCATTGGTTGTCTCAAAATTCCACTGCAACATGGTTTTCCCTACCCTTTCAGGTTTTTATGAGCACAATTTGGGGCCAAAACAGCCTGTGCTTTCCCTTCGTCTAATAGGCTTGAACCAAATGTTCTCATTAACCCTTTTCCCCCGGACTCCCTAGTCTCAGCTCACTAAGCCAAATTTTTTGCCATGTTCATGCAAGCCCTTAATACCAGGATTAACTAGTCTGACTTAGGCCTTTCTCCAGTCTTGTTTAAAACCTTGTCTCCGAAACCGGGCCATGTGTTTGAGGGTTTATTGAATGAACTACTTTTGAAAGGGCATCTTTTTTGGATCTCCCTTTTTTTTTGCCAGCCTTGAGCCAAAAAGGTAACAAAAGGGGGCTCGTCCGAGATTTGAAAGGATTAGTTTTTTAAAGTGGGAAGTAAATTTTGTTAAAGGGGGTTTTTTTCCCACAATTTTGGTTTAAAATTTGGGGGTTTTCCCCCCAAAA
>VCHM03000522.1:0-12658 GCA_006182925.3 Reinhardtius hippoglossoides
TCACCAAGTCTCCAGAAGGTCTTGAGTGAAAACAAGTTTCCATTCTTGACAAACGCTTCTAACTCAATTTGGAATCCAGTTCAAGCTCATTGTGACCCCGTGCAGAGCCGTGCATGGTCACGTCACAAAGCAGTGAGTCATCAGAGCGGTTTCACACGCTTCTCAAACTCTGGCAGGCCATTACCTCAGTTTCATTGACCCAGTGTAGAATTCACTTTTGAAACTCGACAATTGTTTGGTTTTCTACAAGGTAAGAACAGAGTGCACCGTTCCCAGCGGCACTGCAATGCTAGGTCGATGCGTGGAGAGAAAGGAGCAAGCTCCAAATTTCTGCCCCTCATGCCAAAAATCTGCTTAATATGTAGTCCTCGTATAGAGGACATATCAGATATTAAACTGATAAGAACAGATACTACACTTGATCTTAGCCAAAAGGCCGAGAAGCGATAAGCCTCAAGGGTTGGATGTCCACGCCAAGCTCTTGGCACAAATCTCACTTGTTGTGGTACCCCGTTCGTAGGTGTGCATAACAATGGCTGCTGCTTATCACCTCCGCCCAAGCTCTCCTCTGTGGACGCTTGATTTCTGACCTAGACAGCTCTTTGACTTTTCACAATTTCAAAAGGCTCAGCCATACAGCAAAGCCTGCCAAAAATATATTCAACTCATGTTGTTCCTCTCCACGGAAGTCTTTAGTAAAAGGCGAAAGACTTGTGCGTTATGAAGAGAAACCAGAGTCAGCATGGACCTCTGTTCGAGAGCAGCAGAGGAGCCTCTCGGTCACAGTCACCACCTTCACGGTAGGCCTCTCTTTGCTTTCCGCATGTCAGATCCCAATATGCAACATTCCCAACCCGCCCCCATCTGCCAACCCAAATTATACACGTCTTTATTACCTCCTGCCCCGACTACTGTGATTGGCTTTGAAGCCTGTCTAAGCAATACATCCCCAAACCACTTACATTCGGTCCAAAATGCTGACTCTGGTTTCTCACCAAGTCTCCCAGAAGGTCTTGAGTGAAAACAAGTTTCCATTCTTGACAAACGCTTCTAACTCAATTTGGAATCCAGTTCAAGCTCATTGTGACCCCGTGCAGAGCCGTGCATGGTCACGTCACAAAGCAGTGAGTCATCAGAGCGGTTTCACACGCTTCTCAAACTCTGGCAGGCCATTACCTCAGTTTCATTGACCCAGTGTAGAATTCACTTTTGAAACTCGACAATTGTTTGGTTTTCTACAAGGTAAGAAACAGAGTGCACCGTTCCCAGCGGCACTGCAATGCTAGGTCGATGCGTGGAGAGAAAGGAGCAAGCTCCAAATTTCTGCCCCTCATGCCAAAAATCTGCTTAATATGTAGTCCTCGTATAGAGGACATATCAGATATTAAACTGATAAGAACAGATACTACACTTGATCTTAGCCAAAAGGCCGAGAAGCGATAAGCCCCAAGTGTTGGATGTCCACGCCAAGCTCTTGGCACAAATCTCACTTGTTGTGGTACCCCGTTCGTAGGTGTGCATAACAATGGCTGCTGCTTATCACCTCCGCCCAAGCTCTCCTTTGTGGACGCTCGATTTCTGACCTAGACAGCTCTTTGACTTTCACAATTTCAAAAGGCTCAGCCATACAGCAAAGCCTGCCAAAAATATATTCAACTCATGTTTGTTCCTCTCCACGGAAGTCTTTAGTAAAAGGCGAAAGACTTGTGCGTTATGAAGAGAAACCAGAGTCAGCATGGACCTCTGTTCGAGAGCAGCAGAGGAGCCTCTCGGTCACAGTCACCACCTTCACGGTAGGCCTCTCTTTGCTTTCCGCATGTCAGATCCCAATATGCAACATTCCCAACCCGCCCCCATCTGCCAACCCAAATTATACACGTCTTTATTACTCCTGCCCGACTACTGTGATTGGCTTTGAAGCTGTCTAAGCAATACATCCCCAAACCACTTACGATTCGGTCCAAAATGCTGACTTGGTTTCTCACCAAGTCTCCAGAAGGTCTTGAGTGAAAACAAGTTTCCATTCTTGACAAACGCTTCTAACTCAATTTGGAATCCAGTCAAGCTCATTGTGACCCCGTGCAGAGCCGTGCATGGTCACGTCACAAAGCAGTGAGTCATCAGAGCGGTTTCACACGCTTCTCAAACTCTGGCAGGCCATTACCTCAGTTCATTGACCCAGTGTAGAATTCACTTTTGAAACTGGATTCCAAATTGAGTTAGAAGCGTTGTCAAGAATGGAAACTTGTTTTCACTCAAGACCTTCTGGGAGACTGGTGAGAAACCAGAGTCAGCATTTTGGACGCCGAACTGTAAGTGGTTGGGGATGTATTGCTTAGACAGGCTTCAAAGCCAATCACAGTAGTGGGGCAGGAGGTAATAAAGACGTGTATAATTTGGGTTGGCAGATGGGGGCGGGTGGGAATGTTGCATTATTGGGATCTGACATGCGGAAGCAAAGAGAGGCCTACCGTGAAGGTGGTGACTGTGACCGAGAGGCTCTCTGCTGCTCCGAACAGAGGTCCATGCTGACTCTGGTTCTCTCATAACGCACAAGTCTTTCGCCTTTACTAAAGACTTCGTGGAGAGGAACAAACATGAGTTGAATATATTTTGGCAGGCTTGCTGTATGGCTGAGCCTTTTGAAATTGTGAAAAGTCAAAGAGCTGTCTAGGTCAGAAATCAAGCGTCCACAGAGGAGAGCTTGGGCGGAGGTGATAAGCAGCAGCCATTGTTATGCACACTACGAACGGGGGTGGTACCACAACAAGTGAGATTTGTGCCAAGAGCTTGGCGTGGACATCACAACTTGGGGCTATCGCTTTCGGCTTTGGCTAAGATCAAGTGTAGATTGTTCTATCAGTTTAATACTGATATGTCCTCTATACGAGGACTACATATTAAGCAGATTTTGGCATGAGGGGCAGAAATTGGAGCTTGCTCCTTTCTCTCCACGCATCGACCTAGCATTGCAGTGCCGCTGGGAACGGTGCACTCTGTTCTTACCTTGTAGAAAACCAAACAATTGTCGAGTTTCAAAAGTGAATTCTACACTGGGTCAATGAAACTGAGGTAATGGCCTGCCAGAGTTTGAGAAGCGTGTGTGAAACCGCTCTGATGACTCACTGCTTTGTGACGTGACCATGCACGGCTCTGCACGGGGTCACAATGAGCTTGAACTGGATTCCAAATTGAGTTAGAAGCGTTTGTCAAGAATGGAAACTTGTTTTCACTCAAGACCTTCTGGGAGACTTGGTGAGAAACCAGAGTCAGCATTTTGGACCGAATGTAAGTGGTTTGGGGATGTATTGCTTAGACAGGCTTCAAAGCCAATCACAGTAGTCGGGGCAGGAGGTAATAAAGACGTGTATAATTTGGGTTGGCAGATGGGGGCGGGTTGGGAATGTTGCATATTGGGATCTGACATGCGGAAGAAGCAAAGAGAGGCCTACCGTGAAGGTGGTGACTGTGACCGAGAGGCTCCTCTGCTGCTCTCGAACAGAGGTCCATGCTGACTCTGGTTTCTCTTCATAACGCACAAGTCTTTCGCCTTTTACTAAAGACTTCCGTGGAGAGGAACAAACATGAGTTGAATATATTTTTGGCAGGCTTTGCTGTATGGCTGAGCCTTTTGAAATTGTGAAAAGTCAAAGAGCTGTCTAGGTCAGAAATCAAGCGTCCACAGAGGAGAGCTTGGGCGGAGGTGGTAAGCAGCAGCCATTGTTATGCACACCTACGAACGGGGGTGGTACCACAACAAGTGAGATTTGTGCCAAGAGCTTGGCGTGGACATCCAACACTTGGGGCTTATCGCTTCTCGGCCTTTTGGCTAAGATCAAGTGTAGTATCTGTTCTTATCAGTTTAATATCTGATAGTCCTCTATACGAGGACTACATATTAAGCAGATTTTTGGCATGAGGGGCAGAAAATTTGGAGCTTGCTCCTTTCTCTCCACGCATCGACCTAGCATTGCAGTGCCGCTGGGAACGGTTGCACTCTGTTCTTACCTTGTAGAAAACCAAACAATTGTCGAGTTTCAAAAGTGAATTCTACACTGGGTCAATGAAACTGAGGTAATGGCCTGCCAGAGTTTGAGAAGCGTGTGAAACCGCTCTGATGACTCACTGCTTTGTGACGTGACCATGCACGGCTCTGCACGGGGTCACAATGAGCTTGAACTGGATTCCAAATTGAGTTAGAAGCGTTTTCAAGAATGGAAACTTGTTTTCACTCAAGACCTTCTGGGAGACTTGGTGAGAAACCAGAGTCAGCATTTTGGACCGAATGTAAGTGGTTGGGGATGTATTGCTTAGACAGGCTTCAAAGCCAATCACAGTAGTCGGGGCAGGAGGTAATAAAGACGTGTATAATTTGGGTTGGCAGATGGGGGCGGGTTGGGAATGTTGCATATTGGGATCTGACATGCGGAAAGCAAAGAGAGGCCTACCGTGAAGGTGGTGACTGTGACGAGAGGCTCCTCTGCTGCTCTCGAACAGAGGTCCATGCTGACTCTGGTTTCTCTCATAACGCACAAGTCTTTCGCCTTTTACTAAAGACTTCCGTGGAGAGGAACAAACATGAGTTGAATATATTTTTGGCAGGCTTTGCTGTATGGCTGAGCCTTTTGAAATTGTGAAAAGTCAAAGAGCTGTCTAGGTCAGAAATCAAGCGTCCACAGAGGAGAGCTTGGGCGGAGAGGTGATAAGCAGCAGCCATTGTTATGCACACCTACGAACGGGGGTACCACAACAAGTGAGATTTGTGCCAAGAGCTTGGCGTGGACATCCAACACTTGGGGCTTATCGCTTCTCGGCCTTTTGGCTAAGATCAAGTGTAGTATCTGTTCTTATCAGTTTAATATCTGATATGTCCTCTATACGAGGACTACATATTAAGCAGATTTTTGGCATGAGGGGCAGAGAAATTTGGAGCTTGCTCCTTTCTCTCCACGCATCGACCTAGCATTGCAGTGCCGCTGGGAACGGTTGCACTCTGTTCTTACCTTGTAGAAAACCAAACAATTGTCGAGTTTCAAAAGTGAATTCTACACTGGGTCAATGAAACTGGAGGGTAATGGCTGCCAGAGTTTGAGAAGCGTGTGAAACCGCTCTGATGACTCACTGCTTGTGACGGACCATGCACGGCTCTGCACGGGGTCACAATGAGCTTGAACTGGATTCCAAATTGAGTTAGAAGCGTTTGTCAAGAATGGAAACTTGTTTTCACTCAAGACCTTCTGGGAGACTTGGTGAGAAACCAGAGTCAGCATTTTGGACGAATGTAAGTGGTTGGGGATGTATTGCTTAGACAGGCTTCAAAGCCAATCACAGTAGTCGGGGCAGGAGGTAATAAAGACGTGTATAATTTGGGTTGGCAGATGGGGGCGGGTGGGAATGTTGCATATTGGGATCTGACATGCGGAAAGCAAAGAGAGGCCTACCGTGAAGGTGGTGACTGTGACCGAGAGGCTCCTCTGCTGCTCTCGAACAGGTCCATGCTGACTCTGGTTTCTCTCATAACGCACAAGTCTTCGCCTTTTACTAAAGACTTCCGTGGAGAGGAACAAACATGAGTTGAATATATTTTGGCAGGCTTTGCTGTATGGCTGAGCCTTTTGAAATTGTGAAAAGTCAAAGAGCTGTCTAGGTCAGAAATCAAGCGTCCACAGAGGAGAGCTTGGGCGGAGGTGATAAGCAGCAGCCATTGTTATGCACACCTACGAACGGGGGGGTACCACAACAAGTGAGATTGTGCCAAGAGCTTGGCGTGGACATCCAACACTGGGGCTTATCGCTTCTCGGCCTTTTGGCTAAGATCAAGTGTAGTATCTGTTCTTATCAGTTTAATATCTGATATGTCCTCTATACGAGGACTACATATTAAGCAGATTTTTGGCATGAGGGGCAGAAATTGGAGCTGCTCCTTCTCTCCACGCATCGACCTAGCATTGCAGTGCCGCTGGGAACGGTGCACTCTGTTCTTACTTGAGAAAACCAAACAATTGTCGAGTTTCAAAAGTGAATTCTACACTGGGTCAATGAAACTGAGGTAATGGCCTGCCAGAGTTTGAGAAGCGTGTGAAACCGCTCTGATGACTCACTGCTTGTGAGTGACCATGCACGGCTCTGCACGGGGTCACAATGAGCTTGAACTGGATTCCAAATTGAGTTAGAAGCTTTGTCAAGAATGGAACTTGTTTTCACTCAAGACCTTCTGGGAGACTTGGTGAGAAACCAGAGTCAGCATTTTGGACCGATTCTGGGAGACTTGGTGAGAAACCAGAGTCAGCATTTGGACCGAATGTAAGGGGTTGGGGATGTATTGCTTAGACAGGCTTCAAAGCCAATCACAGTAGTCGGGGCAGGAGGTAATAAAGACGTGTATAATTTGGGTTGGCAGATGGGGGCGGGTTGGGAATGTTGCATATTGGGATCTGACATGCGGAAAGCAAAGAGAGGCCTACCGTGAAGGTGGTGACTGTGACCGAGAGGCTCCTCTGCTGCTCTCGAACAGAGGTCCATGCTGACTCTGGTTTCTTCATAACGCACAAGTCTTTCGCCTTTACTAAAGACTTCCGTGGAGAGGAACAAACATGAGTTGAATATATTTTTGGCAGGCTTTGCTGTATGGCTGAGCCTTTGAAATTGTGAAAAGTCAAAGAGCTGTCTAGGTCAGAAATCAAGCGTCCACAGAGGAGAGCTTGGGCGGAGGTGATAAGCAGCAGCCATTGTTATGCACACCTACGAACGGGGGGTACCACAACAAGTGAGATTTGTGCCAAGAGCTTGGCGTGGACATCCAACACTTGGGGCTTATCGCTTCTCGGCCTTTTGGCTAAGATCAAGTGTAGTATCTGTTCTTATCAGTTTAATATCTGATATGTCCTCTATACGAGGACTACATATTAAGCAGATTTTTGGCATGAGGGGCAGAAATTTGGAGCTTGCCCCTTTTCTCTCCACGCATCGACCTAGCATTGCAGTGCCGCTGGGAACGGTGCACTCTGTTCTTACCTTGTAGAAAACCAAACAATTGTCGAGTTTCAAAAGTGAATTCTACACTGGGTCAATGAAACTGAGGGTAATGGCCTGCCAGAGTTTGAGAAGCGTGTTGAAACCGCTCTGATGACTCATGCTTTGTGACGTGACCATGCACGGCTCTGCACGGGGTCACAATGAGCTTGAACTGGATTCCAAATTGAGTTAGAAGCGTTTGTCAAGAATGGAAACTTGTTTTCACTCAAGACCTTCTGGGAGACTTGGTGAGAAACCAGAGTCAGCATTTTGGACCGAATGTAAGTGGTTTGGGGATGTATTGCTTAGACAGGCTTCAAAGCCAATCACAGTAGTCGGGGCAGGAGGTAATAAAGACGTGTATAATTTGGGTTGGCAGATGGGGGCGGGTTGGGAATGTTGCATATTGGGATCTGACATGCGGAAAGCAAAGAGAGGCCTACCGTGAAGGTGGTGACTGTGACGAGAGGCTCCTCTGCTGCTCTCGAACAGAGGTCCATGCTGACTCTGGTTTCTCTTCATAACGCACAAGTCTTTCGCCTTTACTAAAGACTTCCGTGGAGAGGAACAAACATGAGTTGAATATATTTTGGCAGGCTTTGCTGTATGGCTGAGCCTTTTGAAATTGTGAAAAGTCAAAGAGCTGTCTAGGTCAGAAATCAAGCGTCCACAGAGGAGAGCTTGGGCGGAGGTGATAAGCAGCAGCCATTGTTATGCACACCTACGAACGGGGTACCACAACAAGTGAGATTTGTGCCAAGAGCTTGGCGTGGACATCCAACACTTGGGGCTTATCGCTTCTCGGCCTTTTGGCTAAGATCAAGTGTAGTATCTGTTCTTATCAGTTTAATATCTGATATGTCCTCTATACGAGGACTACATATTAAGCAGATTTTGGCATGAGGGGCAGAAATCTGGAGCTTGCTCCTTTCTCTCCACGCATCGACCTAGCATTGCAGTGCCGCTGGGAACGGTTGCACTCTGTTCTTACCTTGTAGAAAACCAAAACAATTGTCGAGTTTCAAAAGTGAATTCTACACTGGGTCAATGAAACTGAGGGTAATGGCCTGCCAGAGTTTGAGAAGCGTGTGAAACCGCTCTGATGACTCACTGCTTTGTGACGTGACCATGCACGGCTCTGCACGGGGTCACAATGAGCTTGAACTGGATTCCAAATTGAGTTAGAAGCGTTTGTCAAGAATGGAAACTTGTTTTCACTCAAGACCTTCTGGGAGACTTGGTGAGAAACCAGAGTCAGCATTTGGACCGAATGTAAGTGGTTTGGGGATGTATTGCTTAGACAGGCTTCAAAGCCAATCACAGTAGTCGGGGCAGGAGGTAATAAAGACGTGTATAATTTGGGTTGGCAGTGGGGGGGTTGGGAATGTTGCATATTGGGATCTGACATGCGGAAAGCAAAGAGAGGCCTACCGTGAAGGTGGTGACTGTGACCGAGAGGCTCCTCTGTGCTCTCGAACAGAGGTCCATGCTGACTCTGGTTCTCTTCATAACGCACAAGTCTTTCGCCTTTACTAAAGACTTCCGTGGAGAGGAACAAACATGAGTTGAATATATTTTTGGCAGGCTTTGCTGTATGGCTGAGCCTTTTGAAATTGTGAAAAGTCAAAGAGCTGTCTAGGTCAGAAATAAGCGTCCACAGAGGAGAGCTTGGGCGGAGGTGATAAGCAGCAGCCATTGTTATGCACACTACGAACGGGGGTACCACAACAAGTGAGATTTGTGCCAAGAGCTTGGCGTGGACATCCAACCTTGGGCTTATCGCTTCTCGGCCTTTTGGCTAAGATCAAGTGTAGTATCTGTTCTTATCAGTTTAATATTGATATGTCCTCTATACGAGGACTACATATAAGCAGATTTTGGCATGAGGGGCAGAAATTTGGAGCTTGCTCTTTCTCTCCACGCATCGACCTAGCATTGCAGTGCCGCTGGGAACGGTGCACTCTGTTCTTACCTTGTAGAAAACCAAACAATGTCGAGTTTCAAAGTGAATTCTACACTGGGTCAATGAAACTGAGGTAATGGCCTGCCAGAGTTTGAGAAGCGTGTGAAACCGCTTGATGACTCACTGCTTTGTGACGTGACCATGCACGGCTCTGCACGGGGTCACAATGAGCTTGAATGGATTCCAAATTGAGTTAGAAGCGTTTGTCAAGAATGGAAACTTGTTTTCACTCAAGACCTTCTGGGAGACTTGGTGAGAAACCAGAGTCAGCATTTGGACCGAAGTAAGTGGTTCGGGGATGTATTGCTTAGACAGGCTTCAAAGCCAATCACAGTAGTCGGGGCAGGAGGTAATAAAGACGTGTATAATTGGGTTGGCAGAGGGGGCGGGTTGGGAATGTGCATATTGGGATTGACATGCGGAAAGCAAAGAGAGGCCTACCGTGAAGGTGGTGACTGTGACCGAGAGGCTCCTCTGCTGCTCTCGAACAGAGGTCCATGCTGACTCTGGTTTCTCTTCATAACGCACAAGTCTTTCGCCTTTACTAAAGACTTCCGTGGAGAGGAACAAACATGAGTTGAATATATTTTTGGAGGCTTGCTGTATGGCTGAGCCTTTTGAAATTGTGAAAAGTCAAAGAGCTGTCTAGGTCAGAAATAAGCGTCCACAGAGGAGAGCTTGGGCGGAGGTGATAAGCAGCAGCCATTGTTATGCACACCTACGAACGGGGTACCACAACAAGTGAGATTTGTGCCAAGAGCTTGGCGTGGACATCCAACACTTGGGGCTATCGCTTCTCGGCCTTTGGCTAAGATCAAGTGTAGTATCTGTTCTTATCAGTTTAATATCTGATATGTCCTCTATACGAGGACTACATATTAAGCAGATTTTGGCATGAGGGGCAGAAATTTGGAGCTTGCTCCTTTTCTCCACGCATCGACCTAGCATTGCAGTGCCGTGGGAACGGTGCACTCTGTTCTTACCTTGTAGAAAACCAAACAATTGTCGAGTTTCAAAAGTGAATTCTACATGGGTCAATGAAACTGAGGTAATGGCCTGCCAGAGTTGAGAAGCGTGTGAAACCGCTCTGATGACTCACTGCTTTGTGACGTGACCATGCACGGCTCTGCACGGGGTCCAATGAGCTTGAACTGGATTCCAAATTGAGTTAGAAGCGTTTGTCAAGAATGGAAACTTGTTTTCACTCAAGACCTTCTGGGAGACTTGGTGAGAAACCAGAGTCAGCATTTTGGACCGAATGTAAGTGGTTGGGGATGTATTGCTTAGACAGGCTTCAAAGCCAATCACAGTAGTCGGGGCAGGAGGTAATAAAGACGTGTATAATTGGGTTGGCAGATGGGGGCGGGTTGGGAATGTTGCATATTGGGATCTGACATGCGGAAAGCAAAGAGAGGCCTACCGTGAAGGTGGTGACTGTGACCGAGAGGCTCCTCTGCTGCTCTCGAACAGAGGTCCATGCTGACTCTGGTTTCTCTTCATAACGCACAAGTCTTTCGCCTTTTACTAAAGACTTCCGTGGAGGGAACAAACATGAGTTGAATATATTTTGGCAGGCTTTGCTGTATGGCTGAGCCTTTTGAAATTGTGAAAAGTCAAAGAGCTGTCTAGGTCAGAAATAAGCGTCCACAGAGGAGAGCTTGGGCGGAGGTGGGATAAGCAGCAGCCATTGTTATGCACACCTACGAACGGGGGGTACCACAACAAGTGAGATTTGTGCCAAGAGCTTGGCGTGGACATCCAACCTTGGGCTTATCGCTTCTCGGCCTTTTGGCTAAGATCAAGTGTAGTATCTGTTCTTATCAGTTTAATATCTGATATGTCCTCTATACGAGGACTACATATTAAGCAGATTTTTGGCATGAGGGGCAGAAATTTGGAGCTGCTCCTTTCTCTCCACGCATCGACCTAGCATTGCAGTGCCGCTGGGAACGGTGCACTCTGTTCTTACCTTGTAGAAAACCAAACAATTGTCGAGTTTCAAAAGTGAATTCTACACTGGGTCAATGAAACTGAGGTAATGGCCTGCCAGAGTTGAGAAGCGTTGTGAAACCGCTCTGATGACTCACTGCTTTGTGACGTGACCATGCACGGCTCTGCACGGGGTCACAATGAGCTTGAATGGATTCCAAATTGAGTTAGAAGCGTTTTCAAGAATGGAAACTTGTTTTCACTCAAGACCTTCTGGGAGACTTGGTGAGAAACCAGAGTCAGCATTTGGACCGAATGTAAGTGGTTGGGGATGTATTGCTTAGACAGGCTTCAAAGCCAATCACAGTAGTCGGGGAGGAGGTAATAAAGACGTGTATAATTTGGGTTGGCAGATGGGGCGGGTTGGGAATGTTGCATATTGGGATCTGACATGCGGAAAGCAAAGAGAGGCCTACCGTGAAGGTGGTGACTGTGACCGAGAGGCTCCTCTGCTGCTCTCGAACAGAGGTCCATGCTGACTCTGGTTTCTCTTCATAACGCACAAGTCTTTCGCCTTTTACTAAAGACTTCCGTGGAGAGGAACAAACATGAGTTGAATATTTTTGGCAGGCTTTGCTGTATGGCTGAGCCTTTTGAAATTGTGAAAAGTCAAAGAGCTGTCTAGGTCAGAAATCAAGCGTCCACAGAGGAGAGCTTGGGCGGAGGTGTAAGCAGCAGCCATTGTTATGCACACCTACGAACGGGGGTACCACAACAAGTGAGATTTGTGCCAAGAGCTTGGCGTGGACATCCAACTTGGGGCTTATCGCTTCTCGGCCTTTTGGCTAAGATCAAGTGTAGTATCTGTTCTTATCAGTTTAATATCTGATATGTCCTCTATACGAGGACTACATATTAAGCAGATTTTTGGCATGAGGGGCAAAGAAATTGGAGCTTGCTCCTTTCTCTCCACGCATCGACCTAGCATTGCAGTGCCGCTGGGAACGGTTTGCACTCTGTTCTTACCTTGTAGAAAACCAAACAATTGTCGAGTTTCAAAAGTGAATTCTACACTGGGTCAATGAAACTGAGGTAATGGCCTGGCAGAGTTTGAGAAGCGTGTGTGAAACCGCTCTGATGACTCACTGCTTTGTGACGTGACCATGCACGGCTCTGCACGGGGTACAATGAGCTGATGGATTCCAAAATTGGTTAGAACGCGTTGTCCAGAATGGAAACTGGTTTTCAATCAAGACTTCTGGGAAGACTTGGTGAGAAACCAGAGTCGCATTGGACCGAATGTAGTGGTTCGGGGAATGTATTGCCTTGCGGCTTCCAAAGCCAATCCACAGTAGTCGGGGCAGGAGGTAATAAAGACGTGTATTTTTTAATTGGGTGGAGATGGGGGCGGGTTGGGAATGTTGCATATTGGGATCTGACATGCGCGAAGCAAAGAGAGGCTACCGGGAAGGTGGTGGTGACTGTGACCGAGAGGATCCTCTGCTGCTCTCGAAACAGAGGTCATGCTGACTATGGTTATCTTCATAACGCAACAAGTCTTTCGCCTTTACTAAAGACTTCCGTGGTTGGAGAGGCACCCCCCCCCTCCAAACATGAGTTGAATATATTTTGCGCGGCTGTGCTGTATGCTGAGCCTTTGAAATGTGGAAAGTCAAGAGCTGTCATAGGTCAGAAATCAAGCGTACACAGAGGGAGGAGCTTGGCGGAGGTTGAGGTGGTCAGCAGCACCAT
>VCHM03000523.1:0-12589 GCA_006182925.3 Reinhardtius hippoglossoides
AGGAAACAACGTTTAAACCATTTGGACAAATAAACTGTTAACATAACAATTGTGCGGTGAGGAGGGGCAAAATGAAGCACCCAGGCTTTTTAATAACTGCAAACCTGCGAGCGCCTGCGACTCGTCCCACAGATACCTTTTATATTTTTGACTTGGCGAAAGAACGAGCTCTCGCATCACAATCCCAAGTGTTCGATCCCTCAGTCAGGATGAACTGTACCTCCCGAGGATAAAGTCCGCGATACTTTAAAACAAAGGGTGATTTAAAACTTAAAGAGAACAAAACATTTAGGGCCGTGTTCACATGAATGAAAACGCCTTTTTAGGTGTCCATGGCGTTCGCTAGAAATATGATGCATGTGATGGATATTCAGTGTGTGGTGTTTCCAGTTGTATTGACTTTGCAAAGTTGTGTTTTTTTTTCTCGCTTGCACACTGTCTTTATGGGACGTTTCAGCCGCTTTTGGTCCGTCACCCTGTCTAATAGACAAGACATGTGACAGAACAGACATGCAATCAGTTTTGACAATAAAAATCCGAAGCAGCCACGTGTGAGGGTCCTTCAGAGCTGCAACCTGAGGGATATATTTGATCTCGTGTATTTTTTTTCCCTCCTGATCTTGTATGGGCTGAAAGGGCTGCAAAAAACTCAAGTGCACAGCAGCACTCTGGCTGAAAACACAAAAGGAAAGGGGAACTGAAGCTGCAGCTTAGCGCTTTTGCTTTCGCTTCACACGCCCAGTGAGAAACAATAGCAAAATGTTTAACATTTAACTAATTATTTTTGGACATGGGCCGGACCCTCTGTTACCACTGAGGAAGATAACATGCTGCATGGACCCGAGGAGAGAGGACTCATAATAGTATCGAGTGGGAGTACTTTGAATGTGTGTTTAACTGGGGAAATTTTGAAAAGCTCGTTTCCATAAAGCGAGATAACGTCTTGCTGACTGCACTGATGAGCAAAACCAACTCTTCTCCTGTGTCGACCTGTGATTTTGTGAAAACCATGTCCCTCAACCAGGAAAAAGAATAGAAAAAAGAAACTCCTGGCGCCATCTTTACATCATATACAGCACCGAGTGAGACTCAGTTTTCAAAAGCAACCTGCATCACACCCCCTCAGTTACTTCAACCTTCCCAGGGTGTGTTCACTCCACTTGACAGGAATATCCTAAAGCAGCTATCTCACCACACACAAAAACCCACACAACGCACACGTAACCCAAAATGAACACACAGCCACCTAAACACTGAGGGGGGATGAATCTCAGTCTGGTCACTGGATTTTACCAGCGGCTGTTATAATACTCGTCTCTCTGCTGGGGAGCCTGGTGAAAGGACAGCCACGGGTAGGAGACGGGGGGCTACCCGAGTTGTGAAGGTGGGTATGTCCTGGCCACCCCCCCTGGGGAGGGTTGGAGCTCCTACACTTGGTTCATTACTGGTTTCATGCCCACCCCGTGCGAAAAAATACAGAGTTGCATTTTAGTGAAATAAAAAAATTATAAAAACTGAGCGCTAAATCTTTTTTACAGGGACATACTATGAAAAAGGACTGTTTCAAAATATACACAATGAAAATCATAGAACCTATAAAAACCCTCATGAATAATATCTTGTTAGGCCCGGGTTTTTTCTGAGGTTCTGACCCCAACGGGAAAAATGTCAATTTTTGTCTTTGGGTGTCTCGCTCCGGGGCCGTACGTTTTCATTTTTTTTATTTCTTTTACCCATTAGGAGGCTGACAATTTGGGCAGTTGGGGTGCTGAACTTGGGGGGGCAGTGAAGCAGAGGTGCGGGCGGGTCCTGGGGAAATTGTAAGGCTTTGCGGCGGAACCGGGGAAATCCCGGGAGGCGGGGTAGGGGGCGTTGGCGGGTCCGGGTAGCCCTGGCAACAAGGGGGAACATGGTCTGAAATTACCAACATGTCACTGAGGGCTCTCGAACAAGGATATGATTCATATATAAAACCTTTTTAAAACAACTTATTCAGTTACTTGGGTCCAAAAAAACTCGAGGTCCTTTTCCCCTCTTCGTGGGCTGACAATAGGTACAAATAAAGAAATCCGTCACTGAATGTTGGTCGGGAAAAGAAAAATACAAAATTTTCTATTTATAATTCCCTTTTGGATAAATTTAAAGTAAACAGTGTTCCAGTGATCGCTTTTTTGCTTGTTTTTTTCAGCCTTAAAAAGATCAAAAAAGCCAAAAGCGTTTTGGGATTTATAAAAAAATAGTACCAGGATTTCATTTCAAAACTTCAGTGAAACGAATTTTGGTCATGCGGGTGTGAGAACAAGCTGAGTCGTTTACTTTTTGCTCTGCAGATACAAAAAAGATGAAGGGGGAAAAACCTTTCCACTCTGTTGTTTTCCCCCGGCCCCCACTGAGGGACATCTTTCAAATTCGGGGGGGAACAGTGACATCAAAATTCAAAAAACAGCCCCTCCCCGAAAAGCCGGCACCTGCAACTCTCCAAGAGGAAAAAGAAAATGCGACAATCACACTTCATCAGGGATGCAAAAAAAACCATTTTACAGGACAATAAAAATACTTGACATAGAATGTAAAAAAAACATGAAAAATTTTTTAAAAAACTTGCTGTTCTGTCATGTCCTTTACATTATTCCTCTGTTAGGACCATAAAACCCCAACTGGGGTTCACACTGTGACTCAAAAGATATAATTTTTAATCACAATTTTCAAAAAAACATCTTTTTACCACAAAAATGTCGGCTCCTAAGTTCAAACTTGAGTCAACATTACTGACCACTTTTTAATTTATTACACTTCCCCCTGCTTTTTCTGTGTTCGCCGTTTCACTGGGAGAGAGAAAAAGGGCAACAAGGATCCGAACATTTGTTTTTTTCCCACATAACTGAATTCGGAGAATTAAAGGCCCAATTTCACCATCATGTCAAAGCGACGTGTCTTTAGCCCAAAATTTCTTTTCCTACCTTCGGGCCTTCGAAACGTGACTCACGTAAAAAAATTTTAAAAGGGAATTTTAGGGTTTTTTCCGCCCAGGGCCACAGCTGGGGCCTTTTGGTGCGTACCGGCGCATCTTGGAGTAGGTAGTAGAACGGACCCGTTCATACTTTTTAAGCCCCAAGCCCCAAAACTTTACTTCACTTGAAAACTCGAGTTTTTTCCTCCCAATACCAAGACGAGATTTACATCTTCACAAATGCCATCTTTCTGCATGTTTTATTCTGTAAACAAAGTTTGTGGGGGAAATATTTGAAAAACAATACCAAAGCTGATATGCTGTAAAGGCACTTCGGCCGATATCGAAAAATTTGTCTTTTAGATAACTCATCACCCAGCTAGGATTAACAAAATAAGAATTGTTCTGAAAAACATAAAACTTCACATCTTTCTTAACGTACCTTTCAATCTCTTCCAGCTTCATAACCCTGGGGGTTTTTCATCTGTTCCCCCCACGCCCTTTAAATCAGATATTACATTTAGAGAAGGGGGGAAAACCCATTAAAAAAACTGTTGGATCGACCTCTGCAGTCGTCCTGGAAAACCACACTAATTTCAACTTATTGAGGTTTAAAAACCCTCCACTGTCCCCTTTTTGGCACAGATCATTCGCGGGATCTGCTTTCTGCACAGTCCCACTTCTGTCCATCTTTCCCTGCAGAAAAAGGAGCGGGTTGGGGTTGCAGAGCCAATAACTGTATTTTTCACCTTCCCTAAAAAATGGCCCAAGTCATTTTTTGAAAAAAATATTATTTTTTGCCTAAATCATCTCCTCTGAGCGGGCCCCCCTCTGGTAACGCCAAATCCCGGTTAAAACAATCAGGGGATTCTACCCCCCTGAAAAAATGGCCTAGTCAAGATTTGGGGGACTTAGGCGTTTTATTTTCCCAAAGTAAAAAGACAATGTAAAATTTTAAAAGCTTTCAAGATGGGGGCCATCAACTAAACGAAAATTGACCTAGCTGGAATTTTTCCATTTCGGGCTCCCCCCCTAGGGGTAGTGATGGGGTTTACTAAAATATAGCTAGCTATAAATTTGCATTTCTTTAGTTTTTTTAGTCGCAAAATAGCGTCCAGAACAGCATTTAGAAAAGAGGGGAAAGGCCCAAAATCTGGGCTGTTCAAGTGATAGTTTTCTTTTAAACTCTTTTCAACAATATTTCATCTACATTTTTTGTCCTTTTTTTCCACATTCTGATCTAATTAAAAAGATTTAAATAACTTTGTATCTAACAGCTAAAAATTAGTTAAAACAAAAAAATTACAAAGGTCCTCTTTACAACACTTGGCCCCCTATGCATGCACACCTTTGGGGAAATCCCTGTGTAGTTTAATCAAGTACCACAGGCAAAATGTTTTTCAGAATGATCACACATTTGTCTGTACACCTAAAGGGTTAAAATTTTTTTCCCTTTTTTGGTGGAGTTGCACTTGACAAAATTCTGACACCGATCAGGCCAAGGTTTTAAAAATTGTTTAATCACAAGGCCTGAAAAAAATTTTGCCTAATCTTTTTTTTCCTCTTATTTACAAAATTGCAGACTTGTTATTAGTATTTTCAATGTCTCTATTTCAAAACCCTTTTTTGATAAAATTATTAATAAATATTATATATTCCAAATTTTTTGGTCCCTTTTTTGTTTTTCTGAAAAACCTAAAAAAATTACTTGGGCCATTATTTAGAGGTGACGATATGTAATGTCTTCCAATCGGGAAAGTATACCCTCATCTATGGACGGCCAGGCTCCTTGGTTTCCTGGCTCCTCTTCAGCACGGCATCTTTTAAACATAAGCCACGCGAAAAAATACAGTTTTGATCACTTTTCTTAAAATTTTCTTTTTCCATTTAAAATCAGAATGTTCCCAAAAAGGTACAAAAAAGGGCGTTAGGGGCCATGTTTCTTTTCCCCCTTCTTAATATACCGCCCGTCCCCGGTTCAGCATTCAGTTTTAGTTGAGACAAATTGGAAGGAGAGGCCGCTCCTCTGGGTTCTCTCCTTTCCACCATTTGGATCACGGGGAAAAAAAAGCTAAACACCGGCTTCAGGAGGATCACACTGATGCGGGCGAGGTTTACACCTTAGGGTGTCTGCTACAGCTCTGCTCAATCTTCCATTTGGTTTTTTATTATAAAAGATTTTTATTCAATATTACAATTTTTTAATGTTGCCCGCTTTTTTTGTGGACAACCTTCTCTGGAAATTTTTAAAAACCTACATTGTGGAGCAAATTTACAAACCCTGAAAAATCAGATACTGGAAGGGGCTTATAAAATAGGGTTTATTCACCCAAAAATTGGACGGCATATAGCCAGTTAATAAAACTTACACCTGCTTTAATTCACTCCTTTAACAAAAAGTAAAGGGGGTCTACACATCTATGAACATAAAAATATTAATTGGGTATTTTGAGGACAAAAGAGCTGTTTTTGATCGACTTTTAGAAAATCCCCTGTCCCAAAAACCAAAAAACTCTCCACTTTGGGGTCAACCATTATCTTCCCCCCGCTTAAAAATCTACACGCACGCACCTTCCTGCCCCGCCCCCCTCCCCCATTGGCGAGCTTGGGGGTGGGAGGTCACGGCCGGGGGGCTGCTCCACCTCTGCTTCTGCCCCCAAAGGACAACCCCGATGGCTGGAGGGGGTCAGGGGAAAACAAAGAGAATAAAAAAGAAGGATGTTTTTGCAGGTCCAAAACACTTAGTTTGTCCAACACGGTTCAAAAATTTCCACACTCTACATAAAAAGGAATATTTCTAATGAGTCCTGCAAAAAAGTGTGGGGGCCCTGAAAATGTATTTGTGGAGAAATTTGCTCAATGCATTTGAAAGTCGTGTTGTGACTCTCCTTTCCCTTTGGCCAGGTCGTCATCATAGAGGGTTGCTTACAGCAGGTGTGCTCCCTTTGGGGTCGACCCTGGGGAAATAAAGAAGAAAAGGTCGGTCTTGTGTGTGTGAATGTGTGTGAGTGTGTGTGCACCAGCGTCAAAATATGCGGAAGAGAGAGTGCAGTGAAGCACTTAGGGCTAGAAGTAAAAAGATTTTTTTTGGGCTGTGATGCCATCTCAGCCATTTTGGAATTACATGTTGTTTGATTTGTGCTCAAAACCTTCTCACTTTTTTGTACCCAACTCCCAAGGCACACTCCGACTGACCGGCTAAAAGTGAAAAAAAACAAGCAAAAAGGGCTGATGCTTCACTATGCAAATCTGATTTCGGGGGCGATTCACAAGGGCCAAAATAAAGCGGGTTTTAGTTAAACTCTTCTGAATCCCCTCCCCGTGGGAAGAACAAAATCTGTTTTGGGTTAAGTGTTGTATCTGTGTTAAAAACACCAAGGACGTCTAGAAAGTCAGTCTATGGTTTATCAAAAAAAAATACACTGCTCCCCTAAACATGTGACCAATTTCCCCTAAAACCACTGCAAATATCTGAGTGTTACGACCCCAACTACTCCATTTGTTACGCATATAAGGGGGATGGGGAAGGTTTTCAGGAAAATGGGGGGGGAGAAAGTGAAGTAAATCCAATTTTTTAAAGAAACTTGATATTTTTTGAACGGTTTCTAAATAAATGATACACAGTAAATTTAGTTTAGGTGAAAAACTCTTCTAAAAAAACAGACATCTCCTGTCTGTTTAACATAATACAAATAACCACTCTTTTTTTACTAAGATAGTTTTTAACCTGCGTGGGAAACCCACGCATTCAAAATTTAAATTTTGGGGCAGCAATGTCATTTGAAAAGGGAAATTTTTAAATTTGGGAGCATGAAAAAATGGGGGGGGGTTTTTCATTCCACTGGATAACACCATAACTGCACTGCTGCGCACCCCACCCTCAACAGTAAACGGTAGCAAAAAACATAAATGCAACGGCCCCGACGGGCACCAGGAACTCTTCGATCAACAGGGTTTTGGTACATTGCTGTTCAAAAAGGGGGGAGAAAAAAAAGCTCCCGATCAAAAAATCCTAATTAAAGGTAAACTGGGAACCTAGCACGCGTGATCACCGCCTTGGGGGGTTTTTTAATGGCTCTTTCAGATAAATGTCATACCTCTGCCCATGTCCAAATTTTAAATTAAAAGTTTTCCAACCCGCCCCTTATAGTGCCAAAAAAAGGATGGGGGGGAAATAAACCTTTTCCTTGTGGAATTTAAAATTAAAAACCCCTTTTTTCTTCATTTTAAAACCTTTTTATTTCCTTGGTTTTTTTTTCCCCTTCAAAAATTTTCCAAGTTTTTTACAAACTGGGACACCCCTTTTCTCCCCCCCAACTGAAACCTTCCTACCTCCAAGCAGAACAAAGAGTATTGTCTGGGGGTCTGAAACACTCAATTTTACGGGCTTGGGGAAACTTAGCACATGTTAGGGGAGCGGTTGTATTGTTTTTTTTTTGCTAAAACCCCATAGACGACTTCTAACGCCCCGGGGGTTTTTTTCAACCATATCACAAACACTTAACCGAACAGATTTTGGCCCCCACGGAGGGACAACAGACAACTAAATCCACCAGGGGCCCCTTGTAAATCCCCCCAAAAACATTTCTATACGCAAAGCACACCTTTTGACTTTTTTTGCATTTGACTCAGTGTCAGGGGAGTGATGCCCGGAGTTTGGGAAACAAAATTAAAAAGGTTTTCTGAGCCCAAATCAAACCCAAACTGAAATTTCCCAAAATGGCCTGCAGATGGATCACAGCCAAAGAAATCTCTTTTTCCTTCTACCCCAAATGTTTCACTGTCATCCTCTCTCCGCATTTGTTACATCTGGGGCACCCCTCCCCCATTCACAAACAAGCCCGCCCTTATCTCTCTTTTTTTTACCACGGGGGTCCCCCAAAAAGGGTCAGCACACCTGCTGAAGAAAACCATCTCTGATGACGACCTGGCCAAGGAAATGGATTCACAACCCACCTTTGTAAAATCCTGAGCAAAATTTTTTTCCACAAAACATATTTTCCACCCCACCCCTTTATTTGGGACTTCACTTAGCCCAATTTCCTTTTATTCACTTAGAGTATGGAAATTCATGAATCCTTGTCTGGACATGCTAAATTTTTGGGAAACATCCTGACAAAACCCCCCCCCCCCCCCCCCCTCTTTGTACTTCTCTTCTGTTCCCCTGACCTCCCCACCATCATTGTCCTTGCAGGAGCAAAGCAGCGGTGGGAACCCCCCCCGGGCCGTGACCTCCCCCCCCCAACTACCATGGGGGAGGGGGGCAGGAGGCCGGGGTGCGTGCGCTGTACGATTTGGCGGCTGAAAAAAAGGGGTTTTGCCCTTCAAAGCTGGAGAATTTTTTCTGGTTTGGATACAGGAAATTTTTTTCATAACACCCCGATCAAAAACCAGCTCTTCTTTGCCCCAAAAATCCAATTTAATATTTTTACTTTTTCATAATGAGTAGACCTCTGATCATTTTTTTTAAAGGGGTGTTTTAAAAGCGGGCTGTAATTGTTTTAAACTCGGCAAATTTCCCCCAATTTTCAGCTGCGAAAAAACCATATTTTTTAAAGCCATTTCACACGCTATTTTGGATTTCGGGCATTTGTAAATTGCTCCACAACGTAGGTTTTTAAAATTCAAGAAATTTGCCCCAAAAATAAAGCAGCCACTTATTAAATTGTAATACCCCTGATAAAACTCTTTATAAAAAAAACCCAAAACTGCGAATATTTGAGCAGGCGTAGAAACCCAAAAGGGTGAAAACCTTCGCCAACCTCAGTGGATCACCCCCTAAGCCAGGCCTTTTCAGCTTTTGTTCCCAGGACCCAAAACGGGTGGAAAAGGAAAACCCCAAAAGGGGATGGGCCTTTTCCCCCCAAACTTTGTCTCACAAAATCTAAAGCTAAACCGGGAGACGTCGGAAATTTTTACGAGGGAAAAATAATCTAGGGCCTCAAACGCCTTTTTTTTGTCCCTTTTTGGAAATCATTCATATTTAAACGGAAAACTTTTTTAAGAACAGTTGATAAAACCGATTTTTTTTCTCTCATGGCTTATGTTTAAAAGACTCCATGCTGAAGAACACCGGAAAACCAAAATTTTGAGCCGGGGCCTGTCTTCATGATAGTATAATTTTCCTGATTTGGAATACATTACATTCTCACCCCCTAAAAATGGCCCCCGTAATTTTTTTTGGGTTTTTTAGAAAACACAAAAAATGTCCAAAGTTTAATATAAATTTTTTATAATTTCACCCAAAAAGGGTTTACAATAGATGACTATTGACAAATAATCAAATTTTGTCAATTATTAACAAAGGAAAAAATGCTTAGGCAAATTTTTTTTTTATGCCCTTGTGACTTACAATTTTTAAACCCTTGGCTGATCGGGGCAGAATTTTCAAAATCTCTCCTCCAAAAGGAAAACATTTCAAACCCCTTTAGGGTTTAACACAATTGTGATCATTCTAAAAAAATTCATTTCCCGTGGGCACTTTTATTAAACTAATCAGGGGTTCCCAAAGGGTTTTTCATGCACTAGGGGGGCACAAACTGTTTTAAAAGGATCCTTTTTAAATTTTTTTTTTATACACATAATTTCTACTGTTATTACAATACGTTATTCAAAACTTTTTTAATTAGTCATGTAATTGGAAAAAAGAGACAAAAAATGTAGATAATATTTTTTTGGAAAAAGTTAAAAGAAAGCCTATCCTTGTAAAACCAGTTCGGGCTTTCCACTCTTTGCTAAATCTAGCTTCATGGGGCCGCTATTTTGCTACTAAAAAAACTAAAAACTGCAATTTATGCCTACCTATATTTAAATAAACCTCATCACTTACCAATGGGGGGGACCCTGAATCATGGAAAAAATTTAGCACTATCAATTTTTTGTTCTTTGATGCACCAACCCTCTTTAAAAGCTTGTAAAATTCACATTGTCTTTTTTCTAGGCAAAAAAAAACAGCCAAGTCACACTCTTGACATAGGGCCCTTTTTCTACAGGGGAGAATCCCATGTCTGTTCAAACCCAGGATTTTGCATTTACCAAGGGGGCCCCATCAAGGGGATATTTTGGCAAAAAAAATTTTTTTGTCAAAAATGACTTTGGGGCCTTTTTTTAGGAAGGGCAATTACAGTTCACTTGACTCTGCTAACCCCAAAACCCTCCTTTTCTCTGCAGGGAAAATGGACAAACCTGGGATGCTCAGATGCAGATCCTCGAAACTGACTCCTGATCCCAAGAGCTGATCCACTGGAGGGGAAAAACCCCAATAATGTTGTAAATCTAGTGTCGGTGCCAGGGACGACGCAAGAGTCTATCCACAAGTTTTTTTTCCCAACTTTTCCCTCCTTCCTAACGAAAATATCTATTGAAACAGAGCTGTGAACAATAACCCGTGTTTGATACACGGGAAAGTTGACGGGTATGGAGAAAGATGTGAAGTTTTTTATGTTTATCAAACAATTTCCTGATTTTTTAACCCTAGCGGGTGACTGGATTATCTAAAACAATTTATCGTATCCCCGAATTGCCTTTCACAGACATATCGCTTCTGCTATATTTTTCTCAATATATTTCCCCAAAAAACTTTTGTTTTACAAAATAAAACAGAAAAAAGTGTGCTTTCATTAAAATTGACATCCTGTCTCTGTGTATTGCGGGAAACACTAAATTGTCAAGTTGAATGGAAGTTTTGGAGGCTCTGGAGTTTTTAAAAAACTATGAACAGGCTCCGTTCACCAACCTACTCCAAAGCGCCGAGTACCCCAACCGCCAGCTGTGGCCATGCGGGTCGGAAAAGCCCAAAATTTTTCCACTTTAACTTTTTTATCGTAGGCACTTTTCGGGGCCAGAAGCTGTGGGAAATAAGTCTTGGGTCTAAATGAAAGTCCTCTTCCATAGGGTAAATTTGAGGCCAAATTTCCCGAATTCTTTTATGCTTGGTGAAAAACAAACTTAGGCCCTTTTTTCCCTTTTTCTCTCTCTCTCCGTTGAGATTTTTAAATGAAAGCGCAGGGAAGTCGTACTAAATTTAAAGGTGGTTCAGTCATGTTACTCAAATTTTAAAATTAGAGCCTACATTTTCGTGGTAAAGAGATGTTTGTTTTTAAAAAACTGTGCTTTTAAAAATATATCCTTTTGAGTCCCCACTGTGTGACACCCCCTTTTTTGGGGTTTTCTGCAACCGAGGCTAATTAAAGGGCTTACAAACGCAGTACTTTTTTAAAAAAATTTTTCTCATGTTTTCTACTTCTTATCAATCTTTGTATTTGTCCGTAAAGGTTATTTTTCTCCCTGACGTAGTGTGACCTGTCAGCATTTTCTTTTTTTCCTCTCGGGGGGTCAGGCGCCGGGTTTTCGGGGCGGGGGCTTTTTCTGAAATATTGAGTCCTGTCTCCCCCCCAGTTTTTAAAAAGATGTCCCTTCGGGGCGCCCACAAAAGATGCTGAAAATTTTTTTTTTCGCCCCCCTTCATTTTTTTTTTGTATCTGCAAGAAAAGAAAAACGACGTCACTTTTTCTCACACCTCCGACCAGATTCGTTACCTTAAATTTACGAAATGAAATCCTGGTACTTTTTATAAACTCCCAAAGCTTTTTTCTCTTCTCTTTTTGAAGGTGAAAAAAACACAGAAAAACTAGCTGACTCACTGACACGGTTCACTTAATTCACCAATAAGGGTAATTTATAAAAAATACATTTTGTATTAACTTCCCAGCCAAAACATTCATCGGCTTCTCTTTTTTAGTACATATTGTCACCCATCGCCGGGGAAGGGGACATCCTGCTTTTTTGGACTCTTAAGAACTATAATGTAGGTTAAAATGTGTATATATACTGAATGCATTCTCTTGTTTCAGCCCTCATAGACATGTTGGAAATTTTAGACCTATGTTCCCTCTTGTTTCTCGGGCCCCCGACCACCAACGCCACCCACCTGCCCCAGGGGTGCCCCAGGTTTTTCCGCACACCTTTCAAACTCCCGCGCCACCCGCCCCCTGCATTTCCCGCCCCCCATGTCTCAGCACCGCCCAACTGCCAAGTTGCTCACCCCCTACATAGGGAAGAAAAATAATAAACGAAGATCTGTACGGCCTCGGGCGAGACACTCCAAAACAAACATTTACATTTTTCCCTCTGGGCTCAAAACCTCAGCATTAACCGGGCTAACAGATATTATCATCTAGAGGTATTTAGATCCAGATTTCTTGATTTGCTTGTGTATCTTTTGAAAACAGTCCCTTTTTTTCTGTATGTCAGAACAAAAATTTAGTCGCTCCTGTTTTTTATATATTTTCTATTGCTACTAAGTGCAACTCTTTATTTCTTCGCACGGGGCATGAACACTCATACTGAACCCGCTGTAGGGCTCCCTCCCCCCTCCGGGGGCGTGGCCGGCAACCGCCTATCACAACCGGGTACCCCCCCTCCTACCCTGTGGCTCTCCCCTTCACCAGGGTCCCACAGCAGCAAAGACGTATTATCAACAGCCCCCGCTGTAAAAAATCCCCTGACCCCAAACCCGAGATTCATACCCCCCAATTTTCAGCTTCTGGCTGTGTGTTCATTTGGCTTACAGTTGCGTTTGTATGGTGTTTTATGTTGGTGGGAGATAGCTGCTTTGGTCATTCCTGTCAACTGGAAATG